>PVJX010003427.1:0-42203 GCA_004027295.1 Dolichotis patagonum | reverse complement strand
CCTATCAATCATAAATAAAATCAGTCAATACAAAGTAGCAATCTAACAAACCAGCTTCAAATAACATCAGTCATAATAAGACAGTATAAGTTATAAAGGGCTTCAGATTAAGTTGTTAGAAAAATTAGGGATGATTACCATAGTATGTCCTCTTATTTTTGGGATAGCTGACCATGTCCTCAAGTCTAGTATAAGTAGACAAACTGGAATAGCATGTAATCCATCCAAGCAGAGTGGTGAGAATAATGTAAATTTTAAATCTTATTACCCATTTAACAATATCCTCTGCCTCCCTTTTTTAGACAATTCCTCCCCTTTCACTCCCATGGGGTGCACTGCTTGTTTTGGGTCCCACTGCCTCCCTATATAGAGCATCTCAATGGACCCTATCTCCTGATCTACTCTGCCTGTGTTTCTCTCTATTAATAGTTCAAGGCCCTCTATACTAGAGATCACAGCTAATCTTCTCTGCCTTATTTCTGCTATTCTTTTTTTTCTGCCACTGGTTGTCTATTTTTCTGTTCCACTCCACTGTCTGCCCCGTTCACTGAGGCCTCTCTGCCACTGTTCCTGAAATGCTCGTATTCTTGTTCTCTCTCCCTAGAATGTCCTTCAGTATTTTTTGTAGGGTTGGACTGGTGTTTACAAATTCTCCTAGTTCCTCTTTGTCATGGAAGCATCTTGTTTCTCCATTAATTTCTAGAGAGAGTTTTGCAGGATACATCAATCTGGGCTGGAGATTGTTCTCCTTCAGCACTTGAATTACTTCACTCCAAGATTTTCTTGACCTGATGGTCTGTGTTGAGAAGTCTGCCGTGATTTTGATGGGTTTTCCTTTATAGGTGATCTGTTTCTTTTCTCTGATGGCTTTTAATATTCTGTTCTTATATTGAATTTCTAGGATCTTGATTATTATGTGTCTGGGTGTAGCTCTGTTTTGGTTGTAGGTGGCTGGAGTTCTCTATGCTTCATACATCTGCATATCGTTTCTTTTTTTATGCTTGGGAAATTTTCCTTAATAACTTCTGTGAATAGCCTTTGTAATTCCTCTATTTTGATTCCTGCTTCTTCATTCACATGCTTTATTTTTAAGTTATAGTTCCTCTTGTTGTATTCCAGTCTTTGTATCTTTACTGCCTGCTCCCTTGTTATTTTTAAGAGATCTTCCCTTTCATGATCACACATTGCAAGCCTGTGTTCAATTTTTGATAGTCTTTGATTTCTTTCAGGCAGTTTTGCCAGCTTTCTATGGAGTCTTTAGTTTCCTGATAATCTCTTTGAATGTGCTTCATGAATTCTAGGTTTTTTCTGTATTCTTCATTAAATTTTTCTCTCCTTTTGGGTTCCTCCATTCTTCTGTCTGTGTCTTCTTGAGAGGTGCCCAGCCTTTCTTTTATTAATCTACTTATCTCTTGCTTAATTTGAATTAATATTTCAGTTTTGGTCCCACTTACGAGGTCCTGAATATATCTCTTTATGTCTGCTAACGCTGTGTTTGATGTTGCATTTTTGCTTCCCTCAATCTCTTTTGTATTTACCTCTCCTGGATCAATGTTCTCAGGGTTGGGGGCTGGGTTTTTTTTCTTATTTCTCCCTTTTGTCATGTTTTTGGTTCCTTCCATACAAGTGTACAGTGTAATTCCCAGACCCTTTTCTTGTTGGTTAAGGCTCCTCTAGAGGGCACAGGCTAGGCACTTTTGCCCTCTGCAGTCTGCTATCAGAGTCTGCCAGGGGCACGGCCTAGTCCAAGCTTATCCCACCAATCCACTCGACGAGAGGAACAACCAACTGAAGCCACTTCCTTATGGAGTTAGGGCTCTCCTGCCCAAATCCAACATGTCATCCAGTCGGTTTCCCCTTTCCCGTGGGAGGGTCGTATTCCCATCAGTCACCACGTGTTGATGCCGGTCCCCGAGAACTGTTGTGCTCCCCGATCTCCAACTTCAGCGCGGCTGCGGTACGGATTCACGGTGCCTCTGGGTGGGTCACGTGCAGACCGGTCCAGGTGAGCCGCACACAGGGCTGTTCGGCTCCACGCTCCGGCGGCTCAAGCCAGTTGCTTCGGCGCAGATCGCTTTGTCATGTCTCCAGCAGGGATTCAGGTGGCTTGAGGAGGGCGCTGTGTTCACTGATCTTAGCTTCTCTTATGGTGGCCCCAGGGCCTCATATTCGAGTGGTTTTTTGCACTTTAGTTTCTTCCACTACCTACCGGTCTGCCATCTTTGGACTTCCACTGGTTGATTTCTTGATAGCCCAGAAACATAGCCATTCTTTCTGGCATGGAATGGAATCTCAGTGTTTGAACCTAGTTTTCTTATATGGCATTTATTCCATCACACTAAAATATCCTCATTTTCTGGAACTAGCAAAGTTCTACTTCTCAGATTTTATACACATTCATCCTATATTATGCATTTTCCTTTTTACCAAGGAACCATACCTGTTTGTTTATCTCCCACAGCCTGTTGTGATCAGTTTGTATTAGATCCCTTTCCATGTGACCCAAGATCCTCATTTCTCTGTTGCAACTAACTTCTCAGTTTCCTCCATGAGTTGCATGACAGCAGGACTGTGGGTTTCATTTCTGCATCTCCAGATGCAGCTTAAGAAATACACCACAGGTTGAGAGTAAGGGAGGTAGGAAAGAGAAAAAAGAGAAGAGGAAAAGAGTATCTCACTCCTGTCTCTTCTAAAATGGCTCTCATTAAGGTCAGAATTACTAAAATCCATACAATACCTAAATGCTATTGACACAGTTTTGCTAGTCTAGATAAAGTTTTGAAATGCTTTCTTTTGTTTTCTGAGACACCAATTTGAGACACCAATTTCTCTACCTGACCCATTTCTTTTGCAGGATTCATTTATTCTGTTCTTCTTTGAAATGTTAGGTTACCTTCAGGATTCTGTCCTGGGTCCCCTTTTTTAGTCTCTGTGGAAACGACCACCAAAGTGAAGCTTACATGGGAACCTAAAGTATTATACTACCCTCTACTGGAGCCAATAGGAGTCTGGACGGCAACAGTGGCCCTAGTCTTAGCAAAGACTTCCACAAAACACCAGGAAGCATCCTTTTGAAAGCCTTCAGACAGAAATCTGGGTTCTTTAACCTTCTGTTTCTCTCTGCCCTCTACAAGAATCTTTTAGAGAGGAGTGCCCATATTGCAACCAAAAACCCACTTATTTATCACAAGATGCCAACATTGCAATTAAACCTGAATACTGAGGTTTTTATTTAAAAAAACTCATATGTTAACATCTTTTGTCTTCAAAGAAAAACAAACAACCTGTGTGTCATAGGTTCACCACCGCTGCTTCAGACTCTGGAGGCAGGAGAGAGCATCCTATTTAGGAGAGACTGTGTTCCTGTCTTTGCTCCCATTGTTTTGAGCAAAAATTTATTGGAATGGTTTGGCCTTCTGTAACTCTTCTTCTTTTAGCCATCTGTGAAATTTGTAGGCCTTACTTAACCTGCCAGTTACCTGTTTTCTCCCATGCTCAGCTCAATACCAAACTCCTTGTTGAACATTTTTATGCTACCCAGGGCTCCATCTTCTCCATGTCTCTAATTTCAGGTCAGTTTGACTCTATCCTGTTGTATCCTGTGTGCTCACCATTTCTGGAGGCACACTGCAGGCTCCTTGATGCCTGGGACCTTGGCAACCCTAGAGGCTTTGCACACAGTAGTTAGGCATGCCGGCTTTAGAATCAGACAGATGTGGGTTTTAATTTTGATTCTGGTTCTAATTGCACTTGACTTATTTGAACCTCTGTTTTCTCTGTTGTAAAATGGAAGTAGTGTTTATAGATGTGCTCCTGGGATGCTGGAAGTTAAATGAGATAATGTAAATTTTTAAAAATCCAGGCAAATACCTGACTTAATAGAGGAAAACTCTGTCATTGTTATCACATTGTTTAAGTCAGGCAGACAGTGGGCAGACAGATACTTGGAGCAGATTAGATTTTAATTTATGTAAGACTTGTTGATCTACACATCTCCACTTCTGGCATCTCTGCAGCCCTGCCTCCAGGAACTTTCACAACCAGGATTTTATCAGCTGATTTACCCTCTACAAGGGTGAAGGAACATCCTGATCCTTTACCTGCCGCTTCACCCAGACTTGTGTTGCGTCTGTCCAAATGTCTAGAAACATCAGAATGGGCACTCAGTGTACCAGTGTCTGCTGCTGCCCTCGGGGAAGGAGCACACATCCTTGAATTAAGTTTGCATTCCATTCATTTAACTATATCACGTGGACATCAACTCACCACACCTATGCAGACCTTTGAGAACTATGGTCTGAAATAAAATTCTATGGGTATTATTTTCTTAAGATGGTAGAGAAGGTAGAATCTGTACAATCACACAGACCACCCTTTTCATATGGATCAAAACAGCCTTCTCCAAGCTGTAGACACGAAACTCAATGTATCTGCAGGGTCCAAACATAGGTCCGCAGTGGGCTGCTTTTGCAGATCCTGGTTCATTACCTCTAGGCAAACCCTAGCACTGGCAGATTTGTTTTTCCTTTCCTCAGGCTTTGTCTTTCATTCACCCTGCCTTTCTCTCTAAAATAACCTCTAACTTGAGCCAAGGTTGGTAATGCACATGTAATCACCGCACTCTGGGAGGCTGAAGCAGGAGGATGATAAGTTTGAACGTAGGCTGGGCAAATTAATGATTTAGTGAGACCCTGTCTTAAAACTAAGAAAAGGCTAGGGACTGTAGGGGTGAGGAGAGGACTTGTGTTTTGTACACACAAAAATATCCCATAATGAACCCCATTAATTTTCTACAGCCAATATACAATACTAAACAATGTGGTAAAAACAAATTTTAAAAATAGGCCTGGGGATGTAGCTCAATGTGAAGGCTTTGGGTTCAAAATCCAGTCCTGGAAAAAATAAACAGCCTGAAACTTTATCTTTCATTTACCCTCCTCTTGGGCAGCCATTCTCCTCTCTATCTTCTCAGGAAGTCAGCACTTGTGGACCTCCAGAAAGTCACCCTGAAAATATAAGTGAGACACAATCTATGGGTCCAGTAAAGAAGAATGTTTAAATGTAGTATATGTATATTAACAAATATTAGTCTTCCATTCAATATCTTGTTTTTGAAGAAATTTTAACACCATGGAACTACTCTGCTCATCATGTAAGTAACAAAAAAAATCACATCTAAAATATATATATGCAGTAGGATGCCAGTTATCCAAATCTATGTGCATAAGTATAGAAAAGCAATAGAATGAATAGTTATACTGGAAAGTTGATGGTGCTTTTATTTTCTGGACCAGATGGTTTACTTTTAACTTTCTTTTATTCCTTGGTTAAATTTTCTATAATACCCATATACTCTTTTTATTTAGAAACTTTGTCTTTCAGCTTGGTTTCCCCCTAAAAGCTGCACCTTTGACGAAGTAATAAGAGTAAGATTTCAAGGGTAACCAGAAACAATGAGCCTAGAGCAATAGAGGTGATTCTGGAAGGATCTCTAAAGAAAACAAAGCTTGAGCCACTTTGGAGGAATGGTAAGCCAGCCTAGTAGTGAAGGGGAGAGAGTATCTCAGAAAGAGAAAAATGCAAATCCAAAACCAGGAGACAAGAAAGAAAAAATGGCTCTGTAACTGGTGCTACAAAGTAAAACTTTAAAAGTTAGGGTTTTTCCTTTTGGAGATAAATAACTTCTCCAAACCTCCTCTTGCTGAGACACAGCTTCCTCTCCTCAGGCCAAAAAAAGTCATGGAATATGCAGAGGCTGGCACAGCCAACGCTCAGTTCCTTTCAACTAGAAAAAGGAAAATGAGCTAAAAGTGGCCAGATCAATAAAACAACTGAGAAAATATAGAAACTGTGATCCGCACCTCTCTGTTCCTTACTATGAAAGACCCTATTCACCTGTTTGTGAAAAGAGGGTGATTTGAGGCCCCTCCATCTCCTCAGAGCTAGCTTAAATAAATCCTTTTTCTTTTTTTGTTTCTTTTCTTTTCATTTCTTTCTTTCTGTCTATCTTTTTAGCAAAATAAATGGGATTTTTTGATTTGGCCTGAAACCAGCAAACAAAGCTGAGAGTATGAACCTGCGTGACTAGAGCCTGGTCAAGCAATTCCAGAAGATGGGCCAGACCTGTAATCTTGGCCTCCTCATGGACATCCACCTAGCACAGAGTGTGTACTAGGGTGTGTTTACAGCATGATCAGGCAAAATGGGAATAACTCACACTGGCGTTTTCATCCATACCTTCCCTCATCAACCCCAGCCCGATGGGATCCTCTTTCAAATCACACATATTTTAGAAGGGAGACAACTTCAAATCATCATTTGATGTCTCCTTTCATTCTTAGCTCAGATTCTTAGACAAGTCTAGCTCTAAGGAGATGAATTCAGGGAGTTGAGTAATAAACCCTAGGGTATGGGACACTTGTGGGTGGATGTCCTGGGCACAGGCAGAGGAAAGGCTTGGGTAAGTGTGCAGGATACCTGGAGACAGAGGGTGGAAAACTGGCCTGAACAAGGCCTCCTTTCAACCTCTCTCCCCTTTGCAATGAGGTTTGTTTCACTGAGGTGACTTCTTCTAGACTGCTTCTAGATAACTGCAGATCTTTCAGCCCCACTTACCTTCTGCTCTTGAAAAATCAGTAGTGCCCTCCCCCCCCTCCCTCTTCCTGAGAAGACTGTGGAGATGGGTGGGGAAACAGTTTCTCAGAGGCTGTGGGGTTCACTTCCTTCCTTTACCTTATCCGTCTCGTCTGACCCCACCTCGTCCTCTGTTCCTTTTTACAGTCTTGAAATCTTTCCTAGGTATCTCCTCTGCAACCTTGCTCATTTGCTTCTGCTTCTGCCTCACCTCCTCTAGTCCTAGGATTTGCTGGCACCCACACTAGGGGAAGAACTGCAGACAGGATTGCCAAGCAGAAGCGTGTCCTTGGGCAAGTCTGACGGTGAGTTTCAATGATATGTCTCCTGCTCACCTCACAGGGCTAGAGTGTGACTGCAAGTGTGTGTGTCTAACACACAGTCAGGTACTGAGTTGATCCAGTTTTCCTCTGTTGATCCTTTAGGAAAAGTGATTGTTTTCATCACAGATTGAAAACAGCAGTCAATTTACTGGTCACCTCCATTTTGAGAGTCAGAAATGTCCCCCAGTTTTGAAATGGCTACAGATATGCTGTATCATGGACTGTGCTTTGGCCCACTGGTCCCCCAAAATGTTCTTCTGGGAAAGTAACTTATGTAGATTGAATGAATTGGAATGAAGAATTTCTGTGACTACAAGGATAGGGAATCCATTCTTTTGGGCAATTTCTTTAATTTCTTCTAATATTCAGTAGGTAAAGTCTCAAATGGTGAATGTATTATAAAAGAAGAGGAAGTGGAGGTGGGAGATGCGGCATTAAGGCTGTATGAATCTGATTTCCCAGACTTTCTGGTCTGAATGAAATCTACCCATGCCTGGACCGGCATCAGCTATAAGCCTCTGAATTAATCAAAGTGATTCTTACCTGGGAAGCAAAGTCATATATTCTTTATCTGGAAATTTCTGATCATGAACCTCTGTGACTAATGTGGGTCTGTGATCCTATGAGAAGCCAGTGGAAGTTGTGGATCTTCTCCCCATATTTACCAAAAAGAAAAATAAAACCAAACCCCAAAAAACAAAAAAATAACTGTTCTGTTACCATGGTGCTCTCAGATGAAAAAAACTGTAAGACTTCCTGTTTCTGGACTCTTCCCCCGCCCCTCCACAAGAGTGCTAGATGTAAAGCAAAGTTCATTAGGTATTTGCCTCTAACCTTATTCATGAGTTCCCCTTTTGTCTTTGGACCCTTCTAGCTGGTTTGTTGGCTGTCTCTAGCGTCCCTGGGAAGTTCTGAGAAGTAGTATGTGCTCCAGAAGATGGGAATGGTGTTCAACTCTGGAACTGCTGCTGCTACCTCTCCTAGTGACTGGCATTTCAGGTACTTTCCACCCATTGACCCTGTGTGACGGCTCACAGACGGCATGGTCAGACGGAGAGGGGGACCTGGGGTCTGGTCTCCTGTTCTGGTAGCGGGGCTGTGGTAAAGCAGGGGAGTCTTCCTTAGACTGGAGAACCAGGATGTAACAGGATCCAGGGAGATGGGGAAGTACTGTTTCAGATGGTTGGTGACATCGGCAGTAAAAGAATCTTTGTTTTTAATATTAGCTGGGGAGAAAATGATAGTGTTTGTATTTACTTTTATCAGGTGCTGTTTTTAGTTTTCAGGGCAGCACTTTATGACTGTCCAGTACATGCTGGGCAGAAGTGTGTTGTCAAAGATACTGGGTGCTGGGAACGTTAGTTTTCTTGTCACTACAGGAAGTTTTTGTTTTGTGACTGCTGGTTTGCAATATTGTAGTAAGTATTTTTGCATTTGAAATATGAGGAATGTCTACACTGGTAGTTGTCACATTTTACACTCAGACATGTGTTCCCTTAGGTGTCTTGGACACCTCTGCATGTGCAAGGAGTCCCATCCTGAGTCAAGGTACATGACACAGTCAGTATCCCAGAAATAGGTAAAAACTGTAGGAAAGAAAACTTGGAAAGCGTTGCCCATCTTGGGTCTCTGAATCACGGTCTTCAGTATCAAAGAAATCCAGAAATGTCTTGTTGCTAAACATTGAGGTCTGTTTGTGTGCCACAGGCCTGTTCTTGTTTCCCGCGTGTGCTGAGATTCAGAGCCACTCTTTTTTTTTTCTGTTACAGATGCCTAATATTCTTTCTTAACCCAGTAACTATGCATCTTTCTAGGCCAGATGGAAAGAAAAACTTAAATGTTTGCCTTCCTTGCTATCCCCCTAAATAAACACTTGGTTTTCCTTCATTTAAAGCATTTTAATGCTCAACATGGTGAAGTTTCACAGCACCATTTTTGATGATATGGAACTTTAGTAATCTTTGGAGGAAACTTGATTAAATATCCATACAGAGCATCTAAAGATGATAGTTGTTTGGGGATAGTCTGGTTCTGTGTCAGTCTAGCATACTATCTTCAAGGACCTTTGTAAATATATGGGCTTTGTTGGGACTGACTTCACTCATAGGAAGGTGGTGTGGCCTTTGGAGTGGGCATTGATAATTCACCATTCTCTGATTTTTCCTTTTGGGGTCTTTCATTCTGGGTGTTTATTTTCCTTTAGTTGAAACATGCAGATGACACCTAATCACAAAAGGATCTAGACATCTTGGCCTTTATCAAGGTTCCCCCGGGCTTCCAGCCCCAGTCTTTGACTTTGTCCTATTAATCACATTTTGCCTAAACCTAAACTTTCTGTTTGCCTTGCTTCCCTCTTCCGTCTTACTGCCAGGCCTGTGCACATCCTTCTGCCAATCACACATCTCTCTCAGACGGGGTTGCTCTTAATGCCCATTCCCTTTGCTCACTCCACCCCATGCACTCTGGTCTTCTTGCCACTGTTTGAATACAGCATACACAGCCCACCCAGGGCCTTTCTTCCATCTTTTCTCCCTACCTGAGTCACTAACTTCAGATATCTTCTTGGCTTCTGTCTTCCTTCACATCTTTGCTCAGATGGATCCTACTTGTCACCTTGTAAATGACACTTGCCCCTCCAACCCCTTCCTCTTACTCTGTTCTAGGCCTTTTCTTTGTCATAGGAAGTATCAATTCCTAGGAAGAGGCAGTAGTATCCTTTAAAACCATAGCACTAGTTTTGTTTAGGTTACCACCATCCCTTTTTATAATTTAGAGGAATATCATAAAAACCATTAACTATACATCTGGTGTTATGTTGTACATTTCATTTAAATTTGATGAGAAATTTGCAGGGTGATGATTTTTATCTGCATTGTTCAGATGAGAACATTATCCTTCAGAGAGACTAGGAAATTCAACTAAGAGTACTCAAGTCTGCTTCCAGACAGTGTCAATAAAATTATGGTCCCTGAGACTAAGTTCAGAAAGTCTTGATAAAGACCAATGTGTGTAAACCCCTTTGTGTACAAATTATGCCTATAGGTGGTCATCTGATCCCAGCCTATTAGTTGGCTCCTATTAAGTACATTCTGGTTAAATTTAATTTTGTTGTTTGCCTTGAAAGAAGTGTCATTTCTCTTACCTCTGGGTCTGTGAACATGTCTTTTTTTCCTACCTGGAACGCTCTATACCTAGGCACATTTTGCCTTCCCTTTTGGCTTCTGTTTTCATGTGTCTTTCTTCTGGAAGCCCAAATGTTGTGGTTTAGGTCTCAGATGTTCTCCAAAAGTCTCTTTTGTTGGGAGGCAATTGCATCCTGAAGGAGCTATGCTCACCAGTCAGTTTGGCCTTATGCACATGACTTTCTCTCTGCTA
The DNA here is from genome assembly GCA_004027295.1 of Dolichotis patagonum. Lineage (NCBI taxonomy): Eukaryota > Metazoa > Chordata > Mammalia > Rodentia > Caviidae > Dolichotis > Dolichotis patagonum. The sequence goes on along the minus strand of PVJX010003427.1, from coordinate 31,872 downwards.
AGCTGAGTGTGATGTTAAAAGGTGGAACCCAAGCCTCTGAAGGTGTGACCTGGGAAAGTGTAATTTTGTTCTCACTCTTCTCTTCCCTCTCTACTTTCTGGTTGCCCTGGCCTGCACAGTTTTTCCTCTGTCATGCTTCTCTATCTTCCTACCATTGTGTTTCTGCCTTGGATCCAACCAACAATGGACTGAAACTATGAACCAAAACACATCTTTCATCCTTTAAGCTTAGGTGTCAGGCATTTTTTTACAGTGACTGAAATGTGGCTAGTACACTGAGGCTCCCAATTATGGCTTGTGTATTTCTTGACTCAGTTTCTTTGAGTTCCGTGAGGACAGGAACCATGTGCAGCTTTATGCTGCTGAAATTAGCACAGTGCCTGCGATGCCGCATGTGCTCAATAAATAGCTGTCAAATAAATGAATGAATCAGTTCAAAGAATTTTCTTTTGAACTGTACATTCATATCTTCCTGGGGGTACAAGTCATTTTCTCTTCCACGGTAGGCAATGCTTTTGTGGAGGAATTTAAGACGTATGCCCAGATCTCCTCTGTCCATGCTCCTAAGACTTGATTTTCTCAGTCCTGATTTCAAGGCCATGATTCAGAGTGTCCACCACTTATAGGCATTTTCTGTCTCCCACAGCATGTAGAAGGGTACAGTAGAAAGAGCGTTATACTGGGCATCAGAAGAACTATGTTCTACCTGGGTTCCATGGTATAAGATGTTTTTATAAATCACAAAACCTTTCAGAGTCTCAGCTTTCTTGACCCTATTTTGGAATAATCATTTCTTCAAAAGGTCTTTATTAGGACAAAATGAAATAAAGAATGTGAAATTGCAAGCAGGACACATACACAAAATCTGGGACACATAAAAGCATGCAGTGAGCATAAACACTGAGCCCCAAAGCTCTTGCATGTGCTCCAAGCCTCAATGTCTGTCTTTTACCCATCTCTTCCAAACTCTCTAGGCACATTTTCATACTTCAGCATATGATCTTTGTTCTGTTCTCCACTGCACTTTATCAGTGCACAGTGTGCATTGCACACTGTGGCTTAAAATCAAGCAATCATTTATTCTGAATCTGGATGTGAACTGTGCTCAGCATTTTTCACATGGGGCATTCAGTGTGCTCGCAGCAAGATCATGGTGGAGCCTTAGTCATGTCAAAGCATTTTTTCACTCAAGTGGCTGGGGGCTATGCTGAGGAAGACACCTGCGTGCTTACCACAACACTTCTGAAGCCTCTGAACGTGTCTCAGGTGAAACAGGCGAACACCACATGGCCATTCCTAACATAGCTTTGCACACAAGTCACACTTCTGCATTCTGCTCATTGAGGCGGTCATCAAGCCCTATCAGTGTTCCAGGGAAGGGGACAAAAACCCCCTCAGCTGATGGGAGGAGTGTCAAAAACTGGCAGACTTTAAAACACCTTTATAAATTCTCCTCTCCCCCAACCTCCTGTTCTTCCACTCTTTCCTGCCTCGACACACAGCATCTCCATTTGTCTAGTTGCTCAGGATTCCAGCAGTTTCTATCCTTTGTCTCTCACATCCAAAGAATAAGTGTATTAATTCCACATTCAAAAGTACTTCTGAACTGTGTCCAGTTCCATCCATTCCCACTGCCATGTATCCTGGTCCAAGCTAACATTTTCTGTTATCACCAGTCCTAACCACTCTTCTTCTCCACTCTTTTGATCTAGCTTATTTTGCACACTGCCAATGGTATAACTTACTCCTCAAACAATTACTAGCCTATTGTAATTTTTTGTTTAAAACTTCTCAATAGCTACTATGGTGAATGAGAGAGCAGGAATTCTGAGCACGAACCTCCCATATCATTATACAGGCATCTCCAAACCTCACCTACTCTATGATTTTTAAGTGAATCTTGCTTTTATTGTCTATGAAAGTTTGATACTACTTTTTCCTTTACCCTCTAGCTGTGTCATTCATTATTCCCAGTCCTCATCTTTCCTGGCTTAATCCTACTTACATTAATTCCTACTCACATTTCAATGCAGGGCATTCTTGAAGGCCAAACTCAAGTGCTGCGTTTTCATTTACATACCTTTTTAACATTCCATATTTTCCTTATCTTTACAATAATCAGCAGTAGTGGAATCCTCTGACTGTCTCTCTTCTCTGGAGTGAAAGCTCCTTCAAAGGAAGGAGAATCTCCATCTGTTGTATGCACACAGCCTTGCACACAGAAGTGCTCACCAAAAAGGTATTAGAGAAATGAATAAGTTGATGTACATATGTGTATGTGTAATGGAGAGATGATGGATAGATGGAAGGAAGAAGGGAGGAGGAAGAGTGGGTGGGAATACATTATGTGACTTTTTTCAGCCAAGTTAGAGTCTCAGACTAGCTTTACTAGCCCCAACAAACTCTTTCTCCTATTTTCCACAGTGGTGACATCAAATCTTTTATCTTCAAGGAAACCTCTCCTCAATCCTCTGCCACCTAGCAATGCACTTGCCTTTTTGTTTAAGAAGGAAGTGGGAACTAGAGACAATTCAGTGGAAATCCCTTCAATTTCCGGTTCAGCATTTCCAGTTAGAAACATCTGTATCCCCAACTATTTTTCTTCCTCTCTTTTCCCTCAGAGTATGAGTTGCACCTTCTGTCAGCTAAGATCTGTGCCTTCAGCTTTGTGCTGAGCCCCACAAGCCCAGTGCCACCAGTTACCACCCTTCTGTCCATGCCCTCCCTCCCCCAGTGGCTTTGTTCTCTCTCTTTACTCTCCATGCCCCTACACTTTTCAAACAGGGTCTTATGATGTAGTATAGGGTGCTGTCGGGCTGGCTATGTAATCCAGAGAGGGCTCCATCTCATGATCTCCTTGCCTCAGCCTCCCAAGTGCTGGGATTACAGATATAAACCACCATGCCCTTCCATGCCCTTTCCATAATGCCCTGTCTTCCTCTTTCCCATCCACACTGAAATACCTTGAAAGAATAATTTATTCTGTTGTATCTCTTTCATTATCTTCAGATTTCATTGCAATATTGTGTGTCAAACTTTATTTCCTGTCTCAAAAAATAGCACCCTGTTTATCATCAAAGGTGCAAACCTAGAGTCTTAATATCTATTTTAAACTACTTTTTTGTGGTGATGGTAGTACTGTGGATTGAACCTAGAGTCTTTACACTAAGCTATATCTCCAGCCTTTTATTTTAATTTAACTTATTTTATTTTTGAACTATCTCACTACGTTAAATTGCCTAGGCCGGCCTTGAAATTGTAATACTCCTGCCTCAGCCTAATGAGTGGCTGTGATTACAGGTATGTGCTATTGCACCCAGCTCAAATTACTTCTTAAAAGATTTTTAAAGTTTTGTTAAATATTTGGTCTCATCAGAGAGCTCCAGATAACTCTAAATCTGCATATTTAAGATTCACTCCCATTTTCGTCCTTAAGAGTTTTGCTAGAAACACAGAACCTGATTCTAAAGTCCTGAGGTTCCTCTTTGGAGCTCTTTCTCTTCCTGAGTTTATCTCTTTGATATGAGATTATGGTTTCTTCCGACATAAATCTTATTTTTCCATTTATAATCTTTGAAATACGAGTGGGCACAGACAGAGTCTGTTTCTGTTTCTATTCTAAGATCCAAGTAAATACTGTTATGTTAACCTAAGCATTCAGACACATCATCAACTGCTTGATTCTATTAGAATTAACTCAAAACAGTAGTTTTCTTTAAGGTTGCTCCATCTACCTTCTACAAGATAAAATCATTAGTAAGGCAAAGGAAGATTTCATCCATAATTAACCATTTCCTTATTTCTCAGAAAGAAATAACAGTCAATTATTGAGTCAGTCATTTTTAGAATTACTACACCCGAGTGACTAAAGAAGGGAGGCATTCACAGCGTGCTACAGTGCTGACTTCTGAGCACTTGTACAATTTTTAAATGACCCTTCTGACATTTATCACCTACCTCTGTTATCAAACTGTGAGCAGTTTTGTGTCTTGAGGATATGTCTGAGATTTGTTGGAACTATGACAAAGACTTCCTGGCTAACAGTTCTTTATCAGGGAGGGGTGGGGGGGGATTTTACCTTTCAAGGGACATTTGGTAGCATCTGGAGATATTTTTGGTTGCCACAATTGGAGAAGTGCTACTGGTATTTGGTATTTGAGCAGAGGCCAGGGATGTTGGTAAAGTATTTGGCCCCAAATCATAGTAGTGCCAAGACTGAAAAACACTCATCTAAGCTGCTTTATTTTTCTTCAGTACTGGATATTGAATCCAGGGCCTTTACACTAAGATACAGCTCTAGGTTTTGTTTTGTTTTAATTTTGAGACAGTGCTAGGATAATAGGCATGTGCCACTGCTTCTTTCAATTCACATGCAAAGAAGAATGAGAGTCACTTTGAAATATAAATCCAAGGATTTTTAAATCCTGGAGAGAATGCCCTCCTAGGTTGTCTGCTCCAAGAGCTCAGACACTATAACTGCATCACTGACATCAGAACCTAGCAAGGTGCTAGGCCTGTCATGGTTGTGCCGTATTTGCTCCTTAGACTGAATTGATTCTGCAGAGGGATTAAAAAAATAAGGACTGGACCAATCAGAAGCCCTACAGAAATGAATGGCTAGGTACATATGGATAGGTACTAGGCCAAGGTAGATAAACGCTCAGTAAACGTTTGTTGAATGAATAGGTGGTTGAAAGCATGAATGAATCCTGAAATTACTGCATGAACTTCAAATCTCTGGGGACACAGACAGTTTTATCTCTTAGTGTCTGAAGAGGACGCTTTCAGAAATGAAAGATACATTGAATGTGAACATCTTGGTATATACAATGTTCAATAATATGATTAAGTTTTTGTGTGACAGTGTTTGACACTAGCATGACACATTTCTGCCCTTCTTCCACCTTTAGTGTTTTTTGCCTATATCATCTATCCTTCATCTTCCTCCCTCCACAAAAAAGAACCAATACAACTTCCTTCATCTTACACATTGTAGCTATCACTTCTTTCTCCTTGTCTTAACCAAACCAGGCGTTTGGAAGCTGAGCCTAAAAAACAAAAAGAAGGAGGAGGAGGAGGAAGAGGAGGAGGAGGGAAAAAGAAGAGGAGGAAGAAGAAGAAACTGAAGTTTGAGGCATACCCATGAAAAATTAACAGAACTATAAACACAAATAGGAAGTTAGGTATGGTGGTAATCACACAACACAGGAAGTCTGAGGTAGGAGTATTTAACGTTTGAGCCTTGCTTGGGTAACTTAGCAATTTAATGAGACTTGTCTCAAAATAAAAACATTCCAATTTGTATATTGTCCTTGTGAAGAGGCCCTGCTAATCTGCTGATGAAGAGTTCTGTATTTTTTAACAATCAAAAGATGACCTAAGAGCTCTAAGATCTAAAAGAATCTAAAAAGAAAAACTTAAAAATCTTTGGAGTTAGGTAAAGAGTAGAGGCAGAATACCTATGCACAAAACATTTTCACCAAAAGTGTGGCAGAAAAGTTTCAAAATCTAGAGAATGAGATGGATATCTAGTAAAGGGGACATTTACAATTCCAAGTAGACAACCAGAAAGGAAACTCTCCACAACACATCATAATCAAAATTCCAGAAACTCGGAACTAAGAATACTAAAAGCTGTTAGAAAAAAACTGCCAAATTTCCTATAAAATCAGTCTCATCAGCATAACAACCAGATTTCTCAATACAAAATTTAAAGATCATGAGAGCTTTAAAATTTCCCAGATATTCCTCTTCAGAGATGCCAGGTGGGTGGCTTTCAGGTTGTTCCACCTCATTGCCCTGAGAGTTTTCCTTTGGTGAACTGGATGTCTGCCATGGTTACATCATTTTCTTTCTTCTTTCCTTTGCCTCTCTCTCTCTCTCTTTCTTTCTTTCTTTCTTTCTTTCTTTCTAAATTTTCTTCCTTCCTTCCTTCTTTCCTTCTTTCCCTTCCTTCCATCCTTCTTTCCCTTCCTTCCTTCCTTCCATCCTTCCTTCCTTCCTTCCTTCCTTCCTTCCTTTTTTCCTTCCTTCCTCCCTTCCTTCCTTAGTTTAATTCCTGGGTTGATGCTTGTAAATTACCCATGGTGAACTGCTTATTTGTTAGTATTTAGAACCCTTAGGCAACAATTACTTGTATCTTTCAGGTGTAGCTGATTTTTGGGTTTTCAGTCCGTTGCAAGATCCTACCTCTTCAATTTGTTGGAGATGAGAAGTTGCTACCTTCTTGGCCCAGCCCGTGGTCTCTGGCACTGGCCCAGTGCCATCTCTGCAGCCCATAAATCTTTCTCCAAAACAGACCATATTTTAAGCCATAAAGTATGTCTCAGTAAATGCAAAAGAGTTGAAATAAACTCGTTCAGCTTATCAGATCATAATGAAATTAAACTAGAAATCAACAGCAAAATAAAGTCACAGAAACTATACAAACAAATTGATGTTGGATAACATTCTCGGGCAATCCATGACCCAGAAGAAATCAGGGAAGAAGTTTAAAAATTCCTAGAATTAATCTGGACATGGTCACACATATGTATAATTACAGCATTCAAGAGGCTGAGGCAGAAGGGCTGCTATGAGTTTGAGCAATCGCTGTGGATCGCCCCCAGCCTGATCTACGTAGTGGGACTCTGTCTCAAAAAAAGATCCTAAAATCAAATGATAATGGTAATACAATATGTCTGAATATGTGGGACACAATGTAATGTGGGACAAGTAATTCTCAGAGAGAAGTTTATAGTGTGGGCTGTTGGTTTATCATAGATGGTGTTTATAAGATTATGATAAAGACCCTCTAGTCCAATTCTCTATAGGGTTTTTATTATGAATCGGTGTTGGACTTTGTCAAGTACTTTTTGTGACTCTATTGAGATGATTGTATGGTTTTTGCCCTTGTCTCTGTTAATGTGGTGTATTACATTTATTGATTTGTATACTGAACCATCTCTGCATCCTTGGGATGAATCCTGCTTGGTCATGGTGTGTAACCTTCTTGATGATTTGCTGCTTTCTATTTTCTAATACGTTATTGAGGATTTTTTTAAAGCTATGCTCATTAGAGAGATTAGCCTGTAGGTCTGTTTTTTTGGTTGGATCTTTCTCTGCTTTTGGTATCAGAGTAATGCTTGCTCCCAAGAATTAATTTGGGAGTGTTACTTCCGTTATATTTCATTATAGTTTGAGGAGTAGTGACCTTAGATCTTCTCTACATTTCTTACAGAATTCAGTAGTGAATCTGTCAGGATGTGGGCTTTTTTGTTGGTAGGTTTTTAATTACATATTCAATTTCATCAACTGACATTGGTTTATTTAGAATTTTTATATCTTCTTGATTCAGCTTTGGTAATTCATACGTATCTAGGAATTTGTCCATTTCTTCTGTGATTTGATCTTATTAGAATACTGATTCTCAACATAAACACTAATGATCCTCTGGATTTCTGAAGGATTCATTGTGATTTCACCTTTTCATTCTTAATTGCATGGATCTGAGTCTTTCCTTTTTTTGATACAATTGGCTAAGGGTTTGTCAATTTTGTTTAATCTTTCAAAGAATGAACTCTTCAATACACTGACTCTTTGTATTGTTTTCTTAGTTTCATTTGCAATAATTTTTGCTCTAATATTTCTAATTTCCTCCCTCATATGAGCCCTGTGTTTGATTTGCTCTTCTTTTTGCAAAAGCTTGAGGTTCAACATTAGGTTATTAATTGAACCCACTCTATTTTTCTGGCTTGGGAATTTACTGCTATAAATTTCCCTTATAGAACAGCTTTCATTGCATCCCATATGCTTTGGTATGTTATATCCGCATTATCATTTAATTGTGGAAACTATCTGATTTCTTCTTTAATCTGTGACCTATTGGTTGTTATTTAATTTATGAAGTCTTGGTGTTTTCTTTTGCCATTCATTTTCAGTTTTCATTACACTATGGTCTAATAATTTGCAGGGGATAATTTCAAACAGTAATCCCAGACTCAGAAGGCTGAGGCAGAAGGATCACTGTGACTTTCAGGCCATCCTAGGCTACAAAGTGAGTTCAAGGCCAGCCTGAATGGCTTAGGAAATCCTGTTTTGAAAAGACAAAAGAAAAAATTTTAATTAAAAAGAAAAGAAAAGAAGTTTTAAAAATCCACTTTACAGCATGCCTCTGCTGTCATTGGTTGACAGGAGTAGACAGAGCTCGGGTCCACCTTGATTCATCCCAGCTAGCCAGCAGTAGAATTATAGTAGCGTAGATAACCCCAGCAAAACTGGGCCTTTCATTCCACTAAAGTTCGGGCTACTTCTGGTTTCTTGTTGTGAGACTGGGAGCCTAGTTTTTTGGCCCACAATACTCCGAGTGACTCCTACCAACTTGAACTCAGTTCCTCTGCCAGCTTTGACTCTGCTTCCTAAACTTCTCTGACGTGAACTTGGTTGGGCCTCACCCTGACATTTGGAGCTGTTATATGGAGCCAATCCACAGCTGTTCAGAGCTCTGACTTCTGTTGGCCCCTTTCAAACATGGCTACCAGTCAATCATGGGGGTGGGGGGTCTGAACCTGAGTAACTCACTAGCCACTACAGTCTGCAGTGTCCACTGCTCCATTCCACAGTTGGATTTCTTCACAGACACCTCTGGGGTCACCAGTAGTCACCATGCCTTTGCAAGTTTGAGCCCCACCCTTCCATGTCATGAGCCAGAGATCAGACAGAAAGCACTGCTTGCCACCTCCTTCCTCTGAGTTGTGTTCTCTTGCTTTGCTCTCCCCCACTGGCTCCAATTCTCACTTTAGATCATTACAGGGTCCCGGGGACCCACTTCCCTCCTCTTCCTCTTCCTCTTCCTCACATTGTTATATTCCAGCATCTGAATTCCAAATATCAGATAGGCTGCTTCTTTGCTGCTCACCATTCCACCATCTTTGCAGAAGTCTCTTGAGGCCATAATGTTAAGTGAAATAAGCCAGACACAGAAGTTTAAATATTGTCTGGTTTCTCTTATATAAGAAACCTAAAAATATGTAAATAAAAAAGTAAAATAGAGATGGTAGGAAACCATCTCTGGTTGCAGATAAGGAAAGGGGTCAGGGAGCATAGGGAAAGGAGAGGATGGGAGGAGTAATAAAGAGATCAAGTATGATTAAAATATGCTATATTCATGTACCAATTCCCTACAACAAGTATAATTACTATTTATCACAAATATACAATGGTATAATACAAAAAGTCCTTGGTATGTAGCTCAGTGCAAAGGGCCTAGGCTCAATCTCCAGAAACACAAAGAAGAAAAGGAACAAAATTTAATTCAGTTATAATGAAACAAGAAATCTCAATACAACATGAATTTTCTTGAAGAAGACAAATATTACATCAAGTATGAAAGCCATAACAATAGCATGACCATGTAAATTAATTAAACATTTTCATACTTCTACAGTACTCTGCCGCTGAATAGCTCTGCTCCTTCTGTCTTGTTCCCATCCTAGACCTGTTGTCATATGCCTAGGGACTCAGCAGCAGCAACACTCCTGATGTCATTTTTCAGCCAAGTGACTGCCAGTACCCACCCAGGAAAGCCTCAGCCCACTTAAGCTAAACATTTCCTGGTTCTAGTTTCCCTTAGTCAGATTTCACACCCACAAGTGTGACATAGCCAACCCAAGTAGAGATATGGAGAAGGGGACGTTGGGTTGGAAAGAGGCAGTGGTCTAACTACATGTGTTTAAAAACATATTGGCACACAAATGCACTGTTGGACTCCCTGTAGGAGTATGTAAAAGGTCTCAGAGCTTCAATTCCATCACTTTTGTAGTAATCACCTCTGATCCAAACTTTGTCAACTACTAGTTCCACTTTCTTACCTTCTAACAATTCATAAATAAATTGTGAATGCACACAATATGTGGGTCATTTTTATAGGAAAAAGTGGCAAAGCATTATCAATAAAGCAAATATGTCTTCACTCATTTTCTATAATTCATTCCCCCATCCAACCCCATGCCTCTTTACATACATCTCTTGTCTCATTCCACACCATCCATTCTGGCCTCATCTCCACTGTTTAATTATGGCAGGGACACTCTGCCACAGGGCCTCTCCTCCAGCTTTCCCTTCTACCTGTGCCACTATTACCCTGAATGTCTGCTTGACTTTTTCTCTCCTCCAGGTCTTTTCTCGGACCTTACAAATAACACTTCCCTCCCAACCTCTTCTAGCACTCATGAGTCCACTTTCTGTAGTCTACACTTTCTCTTTATTTTAGTAATTACTGTTGTTTAACAGGCTATATAATGTATTTAGTTGTTGTATGTATTGCTTACTCTAATGTTAATTCAAGAATCTTTGCTCTTTAATTTATTGACATATCTCAACTGGCCCCAAATTGTACCTGTCACATGGTTCTCAATAAATACTAAGTTTAGGCTAGGGATATAGCTCAGCAGTACAAGTGCCTGCCTGGCAAACACAAGGTCCTGAGTTCAATTCCCAGTATTGGAATACATACTAGGTTTAAATATCCTTTGACTCACATTAGTGGTCATACACCCCAATGAGATTTTTCTAGTATTTCCTCCATCTCACACCCTATATCCCAGAGAGCTTCTTGTGCTTATCTTTATTATAATAACCAAGATTTCACATTGAGATTATTTGTTTTTGGACCTGTCCCATATTAGTGCATGAAATCTTTTAGCATAAAATCATTGTTCTATTTGTTATGCCTCTAGGGATGTATACAGTGCTTATTGAGCTAAGTTGAACAGACAGGTAACAGGAACCCAGAAAGGAGACATGATTTATCACCGATTCATATGCAAATCTGCTGGTAAGAAAGTAAGCAAGAGAGCCAGGGCTAACTCAGTGTCCTTTTCCTTTACTGTCTGAGGATAGAACTAGATAATTATAAGCAACATCTCCTGGCTCCCATGCCTGCTTCTCAAGCTCCAACTGTCACTGAATTCCTGATCTGAGGACGAGACTCCATGGTGAAGACCATACTCGTTTCCTCCTGGCAGAAATCCTTTCCTTTTTCCTATAGCCCAGGACATTGGGTGGCACTACTCCCCAGGACAGGTCTCACTCTGATTTTCATTGACAGATCCTCCCGAGAAGATCACTTGTGTCTCTGGCAGCAACGTGACCCTGCAAAGCTCCAAGAAGCTGCTTGATAACTACACCCATGGCACCTGGTTTTACACTACCAACCAGAAGATTGTGGAGTGGGACTCAAGCAAGCCTAACTACTTCAACACTAAATTTAAACAGAGGGTCGAACTCGATACTCAAACTGCTGCATTGCACATTTATAATGTCAAGAAATCGGACAGCAGTACTTATCTCTTGAGGGTATCCAATGAGAGCGGATCTGAATATGATATCTACGTAATCTTGGAGGTGTTTGGTGAGTTAAGGAAACCAAATGGCAGGACCCCACTCCAGGGCTCTGGGTGGACTGCTTCCTGGGACTCCTGGGGACACTGTCTGGCAGGAAGAGCAGAAAGTCTCTCTGAGCAGCCTTAAGTCATTTCACCAGAGGCCTATTCTCCTGAAGAGTGAACCTGAGCCTTTAGATGCCCAAAAATGTTTCCTTTCTATTTTCTTCCTTCTGTCCTATAATGAACTCATATCAGTTCTGAATTCATATTAATTATATTTCTGATCTTGGGCTTCAGACTGATGAGAAAAAGCATAAAAATTAAGTGGCAGGTTTATGAGGCAGAAGATATTATGGAGAGATTTTTTTAACCTATCAGGATGATAGTTCCAGCCCAACCAGTGCATAAGGAATAAGGCATTCTGTCTGGAGTTAGACAGACCTTGGTTCAAAACTCTGATTAAGCAAAATAAACCAGGTACAGAAAAACAATTATCATATGTTCCCACTCATTTTTGGAAGTTAAAAATGTCAGTCTCATAATAGAGAGGACAGTAATTAACTTCTAGCAAAAGAAGTTAACCAAGAGAGACAGAGGAGAGATTGGATAATAAATACCAAAACACAGTTACATAGGAAGAATTAATTTAGTATTCTATAGTACAATAGAATGATGATAATCTACAATATTGCTTCCACTTCCTTCCCTTCTCTTTCTCCCTCTCCCATTCTTGTAGTGGTGGGTATTGAACCCAAAGAAAGCCACTCGCTGAGCTACACTCTTGGCCCTTTTCATTTTATTTTGAAATAGGGTCTCACTAAGTCACTCAGGGTGACCTAGAACTTCCAATACTCATGTCTCAGCCTGTTGAGTAGCTGATATTATAGGCATATGCCACCATGCCTCACTTATTTACTAGGTATTTCACAGTAACTAGAAAAGTTCACGGTTCCTGATATAGAAATGACAAATGCATCAGGTATGCTAGTCCAGACCTGTAATTCTAGCACTCTGGGAGAGCGAGGTAGGAAGATCTCAACTTTGACCCCAACTTTGGACAATTTAGCAGCTTGGCGAGACCCTGTTAAATGACTAAAAAAGAGCTGAGGATGTGGGAATGTGCAAAGGTCCTTGGGTTCAATTCCCAGTACTGTAAATTTAATAAGTAAATAAATGTTTGAGGAGATAAATGCTAATTATCAATCTTTCCAACTTGCATAAATGTATCAAATTGTTATACCATGCCCCATACATATGTAAAATTATTGTCTATTAAAACTTAAAGCCAAAACTAATCAAAAAAAAAAAAAAACCACCTCTGATCAGTCACCAACTTGCTTCGCGATCTCTTAGAAATATCTTAATTATCTCTAAGGCTATTTTAGGTAAGTTTCTTCTGAAAACAAGTATCAGAAACCAATTCACTGAATCTTTACTCAAAAAGAAGTTATTCCAAGAAACCAGGAGCAACTCAAGCAGTGCAGAAGAATGAAGAAGGAATACATAGGAAAGATATTGAGAACCAGGGTCAACCGAGAGTCCCAGGTTCAGGGATTTGTGGAAAGTGGCTATGGATTCCTATCATTAATATGACTCATCTCTCAAAGTTAGATAATTTTCCTTTGAGTTTAAATTCACAGAGAAATGTGATGAGAGAAAAATCAATTTATCCAACTGGGTTCAAGTTTTGGTATCTGATCTAAACCATTGTGGCCAAAAGGATCAAGTAATAGTGTAGAAGTGAGGCTCCTGGGAAGGCTTCGGTGGGGTTGGGGTGGGCAGTGGTTATAGAAAGGGACAAGGTTGACGGCTTTTCACCTGAGGAATCTTGGGTTCCTCAACGTATTATGAATATAATTATACCCTCCTTTCAAGGTGTTGAGGATAAAAGTGGATATTCAAAGTAGGGAAAACACTTTAAAATGCTAAAGCAGTGTAGATAAAGTGTTGAATATATTCAGGTCCTGCCAGCTAGACAGTCCCTGGTATAAGGAGCCAGAGTCTCCTTCTCACTCACTGCCTCCATATGATACAGCCTGGGAATACAGGACATCCTGAGAACAGGCAGGTTTCTTGCCATGGTGTTCTCTCCAAGACCAAAAATAGAGAAAGCAATCAAACACAAAAAGCCCCTATTTGTATCCCATTTACCAACATCTGTAATTTCTGCGGTGTAACTACTTCCACCATAGCTGATTCCAGGTCACCAAAGCTTTTCACAATCAGCTTGCAACGTTTCTGAATATCCAAAAGTCCATGAGCTGGCTCAGCTCCAGAACACACTGCCTGAGGGTAAGACCCCCGAATGTGATTAGCAGGAGGATTATGTTTCAGTTCAGACCAGACATTTGTGATTGTTCAAATGATGCCTCTTGGAGCCAAACCACCCTAACTGGTTCAATAAATACCATCCACAAATCTGTGTTGGTGATGGTGGGAAATGTAGAAGGAGTGTAAGATATGAGGATAAAACACAGGAAATGGTGGAGACAAAAAAAGTATGCAGATTGCTCACTTCAAGGATGTCGAGGCCCGTGCCTGGAAGCAACCTTATCTATTAGGAAGGGTGAGGTAGGAGGATTGAAAATTCAAGGCCAGCCCGAGTGACTTAGTTCTACTCTGTCTCAAAACAAAAAATAAAAATGCCTAAGGTTGTAACTTAATGGTAGAGCACACTACTAAGTTTGCAAGGTTCAATCTCTAGTATCAGAAGAAAACAAACAGACAGACAGACAGACAGACAGACAGCATGCAGAAGTCCAGCAGTCTGAGATGGCTTCAGGAAGCAGTAAAACTTGAGTTCAGGAGGCCGTATTGGAAGAGCTTCCATAGTCTCCCAACATATACAATCCAGAGACAAGCTCTGACCTGGTCAGTTCTCTAGCATGTTTTAATCCTACAAGGTCTGAGCTACACTGATTCTGCAAGTATTTTATCATTGACCAGAATGAAAAGATCCCAGAGCATTTTAGGCAAACCAGACCTAGATGAAGAAGAACCTGACGCTGGGATTTCCTCTCATCACATCTGGCAGCAGGATAAAGGTAGCAATATCAGCATAACTTTTATCACAATATGCAGTACTTACACTCTACCAAAAGCATTTCTCCAAGGATAATGCCATTTTGTCTTACTAATGTACCATGATGGCATTTTGAAGATAAGTTTAGGAAAGTTAACTGTGGCACTTAATGCCACTTCACTGGGGCCCTGGCTAGTCATACTGCAAAGCTAGTTTTTTGTCCTCCCTGCCTCAGAACTTCTTTATCCATCTACCTATTCATATATCCATTAGCTATTTGTAGAATATCTGCTGTGTGGCAGACACTGCACTAGACATTGAGATACCAGGGTTAACAATTACCACTGACATGTGTTGGGGTTACAGGAGGTTCTTTTCTGTTACTTTACCAGAGTCTAGGAGGGTGGCATTTCCTGAACCTTAGAATTCTTGAGGGGCAGACTGGCCACAGGTGCCACCTGTGGACCATTCTTAGAGAAAAGGCATCTCGGGTAGTTGAGATACCTAGTGTGACCCTTGGCCAGCAGTATGCTGTGCTTTCCGGCTCCTACCTGATCATCACTTCATTTTGTTCCTAGTTTCGAGTATATAATGGGCCCTGGCTCCCCCTTGTGGATGCATCTTAGCACCACCTCCAAGGAAGAAGAGTTCTTGGCCTGGGAAGCCTCCCAAGTCAAAGCTGCTCACTGGCTCCCTCTAGGAGCTTCTTCTCCACGACACTGCCTCCTATGACAGTCGCAGACCCTTCCCTGGTTCTCTTTGTACATTGTTAGCTAAACGCCTCTTAAACTATCAGTCCATTGCCTCATTTTATAACATCCCTCTCATTTTCAGATCCTGTACCCAACTTTGTGATAAAAATTGAGCCCACCAACGAAGTGAATGGCGTCTGTTATGTGAATCTATCTTGTGAAATACCAAACCAGTCTGTTGACTACATTTGGTATACAGACTCAGGCCCGTTGCCAAAGGAATTCCACAGAAGTGTGCTTGAAATCACTCTTACCCCACAAAACAAGTCCAACTCTTTCACCTGCCAAGTCAGCAATCCTGTCAGCAGCCAGAATGACACAGTCTACTTCATTCCGCCCTGTTCTCTGGGTAAGAAACAACCCCCAGAGGGCTGAAGTGAGCATGGCCTCTGGTTTTCATTTGATTGAAGAAAATTGTGAGATGCTACTCAGCCATCTGGTACAGAATGTCATGGAAAATCCCAAAGGATTCTGGGTACTTGGGAGACTTGGGTTCTATGACTGGCTTTGCCATCTCTCAACTGGCTCATCTCACCCTTGTGGAGCTCACTGACCTCATCAGCAAAAGGGGTTCAGCACAGGAACTTTGATGCTCCCACTGCTCCCTGGCTCTCAGTGTTCTGCCCTAGAATCTGAGGCCTCAGGAACAGCAAGGACATGGGGTACATGGAAAACAGTCCAGGAACTATTGAGCAGACACCTGGAGGGCTTTCTGCTGGGCAGCCTGAAGCAGCCAGGAAAGAGAGACAAGCAGATAAGCTGAGATGGGTCAGTGAAGAGGGGTGATGGCCTCATCCTCAGGTGGAGACGGCTAGGTTTGCACTCTGTGGTGAAAGCAGAAAGCAAACTCTGGGGTTTGTGTTTCTGACTTGACTGTGTCTCCTGGGAGGATCCACTTGCTAGATCATCACACCTGGCTTCAGCTCAGCTACACAGGTGCTATAGCAGGCCAGCTAGGGTCATGGGCTTTAGAATCTCTCACATCTGGGGTCAATCTGGGTATTGTCGCTTATATGCTAACCAAGGTACCCAGCTTCTCTAATCTATGTTAAACAAAAGACAAAACAACGGCTCTTGTATCATGGTTTATAAAGAACTAGTAACACAGTATCTGCCGCCTACCTGACACTGTGCCTGACAAGTCCTCAAGGAAAGGTGACTAAATCTGGCTCAGTCCCTTCAACTCTGGAGACTTGGCAGGACCCCTTATAAATTTGGGTCACAGTCTCTGCACTTGAGGTCCTGTACCCTCCACACCACTGAAGCCCTGATCTATACATTCTTCCACAATCACCCATAGCCATGGTGTTGAAGTTTACCCTGGTCTGTCTGTGCTGTCCAGCCACAGGGATCTGGGTTCCAGGGACACTGTCATCTCATGATCTTCTGGACTTCAGTCTTCCCTTTCACCCATGCTGACTGACATCTTTTCTTTTCTTTCCTTTTATATTTTCTCATTTGTGGTACTGATTAAAGCCAGGCCTTTACACTCAGCTACATCCTCAGTCCTTTTTAAAATGTTTTCTTTTGAGATAAGTTTTCTCTAAGCTGCTAAATTGCCCAGGTTCAAACTTGGCATCTCCTACCTTAGCCTTCCGGAAAACTCCCGAACTTCCAGTGTCACAGGCTTGAGCCACCACTCCAGACTCACCTGGGCTGATTTCTTTATCCATTTCCACAGGTGAGCTCCGGGACTCATAGGTTCTTCTTTCTTTTTTCCAACTGTTAAGATGATGTGAAGGACTCAAGGGCTCATGGGTGGAGAAATTGACTGACTCATGGTGCAATGTAGCTGACTTACTGTTAGAAAGTGGAGTCATGTCCTCAGTGACCCGCCTCTTCTGATCAGGCTGACCTGCTGATTTGACTGGCCAATTCTGGCACTGCCATCATATTATACCACATTCTGAGGTCCAGACAAGAGAGGAGGAACAAGGTTGTCCCTTATAAAATGCGAGTGACTGCTCATCTGCAGAGAGGAGACAAGCAGTAAGATACCCATGTGGAGGAAGGGGTAACTTAATCTTGTCTCTTTCAGCCACCAAAATTATCCTAGCAGACACCACCATCTCTTTTTCTGTTATATCACTCATCCCCTTTTATGATTTTTGCCTCTATTTTTCTTTCTTCCCCTCTTTTTTCCCTTCTTCCCTCTCTTTCTTTCCTTTCTCATCTCTTTTCTTCTTTTCTATTTACCTCACAGTGTACAGGTGGTTAGTGGAATGGGGAAACAAGGAGGAGCCGTGGCCCTTCCATCATTCCAGTCAGCTGTGCATGGCACTACAGGGTCATCTGTCCATACCTGACACTGTGCCCTCTTCACTGCTGTCTCATGTATGGGACTCACTCTTTTCAAGCCTGTAGATATATCATGGTAACTTTCAAGCACAGAACTCAGATAACCCAGTGATTTTTAAGGGATTTATGCACTCTTTATATCTGGAGAAGTTAAGCCTTGCAGAAAAGAGAAAACTGGAACCAGATTCAGGAAGGAAATTCTTTTCCTTGCTTTATAAGCTCCTAAGCCAATGTCCAGTACTCCTACCCCTTCTCAATACGTGAATCAAGACACATAAGTGTTTGGGCTTCTCTTGTCTTTCAGTCCGATCCTCCGGAGTGACCGAGATTGAAAACTTGTTAGTGCTCTTGATATCCATCATTTTTGTCCGCCTATTCACCTGAAACAACTCTTCCAACTCAAGAACAAAACTTCCAGGACAGACAATCTTGCCTTCATAAGCACTCATGGCCTCGGCCAGGCCAGAAGCTCCAGCAATAAGGTGAGACAAAGTGTGTTATGGAAGCACTTATGAAGCTTTTCATTTAACTTTTGAAAAACAGTGGCTAACGATTCATTTTATAACCCTGTGCCATGTAAACTTACTGATAACTTGACTGCATTAAGAGACTCCTGGAGAGGTGACTGGATTGTGGGGACCTTATACTCTTCAGTGGACCAAGCCACGATAATCGCAGCTGAATGTACCCTTAGTACGCAGGGCCTCACTGGAGGTGGGCCACTAGGGGCACCCCTACCTCTCTTCACCTGCGTTCTGATTCCTGGCCATCATGAAGTGAAAGTTTTTACTCCACTGCTCTTCTTTGTCATGAAACTTCTGCCTTGGAGCCAGCTGATCATGGATGAAACCTAGGAAAGCATGGTCCTGAATAAACTCCTCTTTTACTGTGTGTATCAGGTATTTTGTTACAATGACAGGAAAACTGATCCATATAACCCCATGGTTGTTTTTCAGCACACGCATAAAGATACACATGCATTCTTTCCACCAAAAAAAAAAAAATGCAGCTATGTTGTGCTAATACAGTCTCTTTTTAAATTTTTTAATTTTAAAGAAAAAAGAGAAAAAAATCAAGAAGGAAACAAACAATTAAAAAACAACAACAAAAGCAAAATGACAATAACAACAACAAAAAAAAAACCCCAAAGGCAACATGTAATTTCAAAACAAGATGATAGGAATTTAACAATGGTTGTTATATTACATATTGTTATCCTCAAAGTAATTGCTCAAGCTGCTCGATACAGGCATGCAAAATTGATCAAACAATAAAATTTCTCTTTGAGCAGTTTTTTTTCCCTTTACTGTATCTGTTGTAACTTTTGGATCTTATTTACTCTTTCAGTTTTTTATACTCGTGAGACAATATGGTGTTTAAACATGCAAGTCTGATTTCTTTCACTTATGAACATGGTTTCTAGTTGCATCCATTTACCTATAAAATCCTTCAGCTTATTGTTCTTTTTGGCTGAGTAGTATTCCATTGTATAAAAATACCACATCTTTTTTTGTCCATTCCTCAGTTGATGTGCATTTGGGCTGTTTCCAAGATTTAGCTGTAAGAAATTGTGCTGCTATAAACATAAGTGCACATATATCACTGTGGTATGATGTTCTAAATTCTTCTGGGCAAATACCCATAAGGAAAATAGCTGGGTTGAATGGAATCTCTAATCTTAGCTTTTTGAGGAATCTCCATACTGATTTCCACAATGGTTGTACCAGTCTACACTCCTACTAAAAATGGAGACGTGTTCCTGTTTCCCCTTAACCCTGCCAGCATTTGTTATTGGTGAATTTCTTGATGATACACATTCTTTCTGGAGTGAGATGCAATCTTAGTGTAGTTTTAATTTGCATTTCTCAGATAACCAATGATACTCAACATTTTTTCATAGATTTATTTGCTATTTGTATATTTTCATCTGAGAATTGTGTATTCATCTCAGATGCCCATTTTTTGATTAAATCTAAATTTGAGGGGCCTGATTTTTTTTCAATTCCATATATATTCTACATAAAAGTCCTTTGTCTCAGTGACAGTTGGCAAAAATCTTTTCCTAATCTGTGCATTTTAGTTTCACTCCATTGGTGATTTCTTTCAATGTACAAAACCTTTTTAATAAGATGAGGTCCCAGTTGCTGATTTTTTGAAGTACTTCCCATGCAGTTTGGTTTTTGTTCATGAACTCTCAGCCTACCCATATGTCCTTGAGATTTCTACCTACTGTGTCTTCGAGTAGGTTTAGTGTTTCTGTCTTAATATTTAGGTCTTTGATCCATTTTGACTTTACTTTTGTGCATGATGATAGGCTTGGGTCTAGTTTAAATCTTTGACGTGTAGAAAGTCGATTTTTCCAATACCTCTTATTAAAGAGGCTATCTTTCTTCCAGTGAACATGCTTGGGCCCCTTTGTCAAAGATAAGGTGACTGAATGTGTTTGTAGTCATGTCTGTATCTTCTGTTCTGTTTCATTTATACTCAGGTCTGGTTTTGGGTTTTTTTTTCCTTTAGTTTTTGGTTTATTTTGTTGTGTTTTTGTTTTTGTTTTGTTTTGCCAGTACCATGCTGATTTTATTGTAGCAACTTTAGAGTAGAATTTCAAGTCTGGTATTGTGATGCCTCCTGACTTGCCTTTGTTGCACAGGATTGCCTTTGCTATTCTAGGTTTCTTATGGTTCTATATGAATTTTACGAATGTTCTCTCTAGATCTATGAGGTATGCCAATGGTATTTTGATCAAGATTGCATTAAATTTCCATAGCAGTTTTAGGAGTATGGCCATTTTCACAATGGTTGTTCTTCCAATACATGAGCAAGGGTTATCTTTCCATTTTCTGAACTCCTCTTCAATTTTTTTCAGAGTACTGTAATTTTCAAATGTATAAATCTTTTACTTCCTTTGTTAGATTGATTCCTATGTATTTCATTTTTTTGGTGTTATTGTGAAAGGTGTGGTTTCCCTAATTTCTCTCTCTCTCTGATTTGCTGTTTGTATACAGGAATGCTATTGACTTCTTAGTATTGACTTTGTACCCAGCTATGCTGATGAATTTGCTTATTAGGTCTAGCAATCTGTTGGTGGAGTTTTTGGTGTCTTCTTTGTAGAGCATCATGTCATCTGCGAATAATGATAATTTAACTTCTTCTTTTCCTATATTTATTCCTTTTATTTCTCTCTCTTGCTTAATTCTCTGGCTAGTGTTTCCAGAACTACATTGAATAGGAGTAGTAATAGAGAACAACCTTGTCTTGCTCCTGATTTTAGAATGAAAGCTTCAGTTTTTGACCAGTTAGTATGATGTTGGCTGTTGGTTTGTCATAGATGGCTTTTATTGGATTGAGATAAAGACCATTTATTCCAATTTTCTGTAGGTTTTTTCTACATAAATGGATGTTGGGCTTTGTCAAAAACTTTTCCTCTACCTATTGAGATAATCATGTGATTTTTGTGTTTGGCTCTGTTGATATGGTCTATTACATGTATCAATTTGTGTATTTTTAACCATTCCTGCATTCCTAGGATGAACTGTAGTTGGTTGTGTTGTATAATCTTCTTGATAATTTCCTGCATTCTGTTTGCTAGTATTTTATGGAGGATTTTTGCATCTATGCTCATTAGAGAGACTGGCCTGTGATTTTCTTTTGGTATCAGGGTAATATTTGCCTCCCAAAATGAATTAGGAAAAATTACTTCCCTTTCAATTCGTTAAAGAGTTTGAGGAGCATTGATAATAAATCATCTCTAAATTTCTTGTAGAATTCATCTGTGAATCCATCATGATGTGGGCTTTTTGTTGTTGTTGTTGTTGTTGTTGTTACTAAGTTTTTAGTTACAGTTTCAATTTCACTCACTGATACTGGGTTATTCAGAGGCTTTATATCTTCTTGATCCAGCTTTGGTAATTCATATGTTTCTAGGAATCTGTCCATTTCTTCTGTGTTTTTGATTCTATGAGAGTAAAGGCTTTCAAAGTAAGTACTGATGATCTTCTGTATTTCCACAGGATCTATGGTGATTTCACCTTTTTTATTCCTTATTGTATAAATTTGAGTTTTTTCTTTCCTTTGTTTGATAAAGTTGACTAGGGGTTTATCAATTTTATTTTTTCTTTTAAAGAATTAACTTTTGATTCATTCATTCTTTGTGTTGTTTTCTTAGTCTGAATTGCATAATTTTTGCTTTGTTCCTTATCATTTCCTTACTTTGGGCTTTGAGTTTGACTTGTTCATGTTTTTTCTAGCAGTTTGAGATGCAGCATTAGGTTATTTATTTGTGCTCATTCTGTTTTCCTGATATGAGAATTCACCACTATAAGTTTTACTCTGAGCACTGCTTTCATTGTATCCCACAGGTTCTGATAAGTTGTATTTGCTTTTTTGTTTAATTGTATTTATTGTTTAATTTCTTCTTTAATTTCCTCAGTGACCCACTGGTTGTTTAGTAGGGTGCTATTTAATTTCCATATGTTTATGGAGCTTTTGCAGTTTCTTTTGTCATTAATTTTCAATTTTGGTGCACTACAGTCAGATAATATTCATGGGATAATTTCAGTTCCTTTGCATTTACTTAAGCATATTCTATGGGTTAGTATATGATCTTTTTAAGAGAATGTCTATATGCAGCTGAGAAGAATGTGTATTCTGATGTCATTGGGTGGGACACACTGTACACACCTACTAAGTTCATTTGTTCACAAGCCTGAGTCAGTTCTGTTATTACTTTGCATATTTTTTGCAGTTGATCTGTCTCTTTGTGACAATAGGGTACTAAGGTTTCCTATCATAATTGTATTATTAATTATTTGATCTTTCATGTCTATCAATTTTTGTTTAATATAGTTGGTTGCTCCCATATTTGATGCATATATATTTATGATTGTTATATCTTTCTCTTGAAGTTTTCTCCTAACAAGCAGGTAGCAACCTTTATCTCTTTTGATCATTCTTGGTTTGAAGTTCACATTGTCTGCAAACAGAATAACTACCCCTGCTTTTTTCTGGGTTCCTGTTGCATGGATTGTTGTTTTCTTACCTTTGACTTTCAGTCTATGAATTTCCTTTTGAGTTAAATGTGTTTCTTGTATACAGCATATTGTTACATTTTGTTTCTTAATCCACTTGGCCAGTCTGTCTCTTTTGATTGGTAAACTGAGGCCATTTACACTAATGGTTATAGCTGATATATATTGTCTTATCTTTGTCATGTTATCTTTCTGCTCTTGGTTCCCTACTTTTCCCCTATGTTTAATTGTTTGTCCTACTTGTTGGTTTCTTTCTGTTGTTGTTCTTGGAATTATGGTCATTTTTATTGCTTTCTATGTCTTTCAGTACTCTTTGTAGGGTTGTTTGGCTGGTCATGAAGTTCTTCAGTTGTTCTTTGTCATGGAAGCATCTTATTTCTCCATTGATTTTGAAAGACAGTTTTGCAGGCACATTGATCTGGATTGGAAATTGTTTTCTTTCAGTACTTGAAATACTTCACTCCATGCTCTTCTTGATTTGATGGTTTGTTAAGAGTCTGCCATGATTCTAATAGGCTTTCCTTTATAGATGATCTGTTTCTTTTCTCTAGTGGCTTTTAATATTCTGTTCTTATGCTGAATTTCTGGGATCTTGATTATTATATGTTGAGGTATAGATTTATTTTGGTTATGGCTAATTGGAATTCTATATGCCTCGCTTATCTGTATGTCTGGTTCTTTCCTCATGTTTGGGAAATTTTCTGCTATTTCTTCTGAAAATAATCTTTTCAGGTCATTTGTGCTGTCTCCTTTTTCACTGACACTTATCAATCTTATATTGTTTCTTCTTGAATCATCTTGCAGGTGTTGAATTATTATTTGTTGATTCCTTGTTATATTTAAGAGATCTTTCCTTTCATTATCATTAGCCGCAATCTTGTCTTCAAGATCTGAGAACTGTCTTCAATTTCATTTATGCAGTTTTGCCAGCTTTCAATGGAATTTTTGATTTCCTGGATATTTCCTTGAATCTGCTTCATGTATTCTAATTGTTTCCTGTATTGTTCACTCAAAGTTTCCATCATTTTTCTATGCTCCTCTATTTTTTTTCTATGTCTTCTTTGGATATACTCACTAGTTCTTTCATTATGCTTATCATTTCTCTTTTTACCTGAGAGATTATTTCTGATCTGATTTCCTTTATAGATTCCTGGAGTTGTTTCTTTATTCTGTTGCTATCATTTCAGAAGTTTCAGGTGTGTAATTTCTAATTTCATCCATGTCTGTCTCCTGTGCTTGATCTGGATGGGCTGGGAGTTTGAGATTTCATTTTGTTCTTTTGTTTTAGCATTTTCCTGTGTTCCTTCAATTCAGTTGGATGCCAAGTCCTAGTTGTTTGCTGCACTGGCAGCCTGTCCAGCAACAGGCCTCACTGGGGGTTGCCAATGGCTGTAGGTCTCTGGGTGTGGGCTGTCAGTTCCTGCAGGCTTCGAGATGGTTTCTGGGAATGGGAGAGTCACTTGGGTCAGACTCCCAGTGCCAGTGGGCCTCACCAGAGGTTCCCAGTCCCCACAGACTTCAGAAATGGTTCTTGGGTGTGGGTGGGTCACTGAGCATAGACTTCCAATCCCTGCACGTCTCACTGAAAGTTTCTGGATTACTGTAGGTCACTGGGCACAGACTCTCAGTCCCAGTGGGCCTTAAAGATGGTCCCCACATCTTTAATGTAGCTGGTAGCTGGACACAGACTCTCAAACCCAGCAGCCTTATGGAGCATTCCTGGATGACTGCAGGTCGCTGGGTATAGCTTCCCAAGCCCCATTAAATATTCTTTTAATTATTTACTTTTCATTACACTGGTTATCAAACCCCAGGGTCTCATGTGTGCTAGGCAAAAGTCCTGCCATTGAATTACCACTGTCTTCTTACTAAACATCCCATGTGATCATCAAAGTGAATTATTGAGTTGTTCCAAAGCTGTCAGACAGCAGCACCGGATAGCCTGGACAGACTGAAGCATAAGGAAGATCCTGGAATTATAGGCTCTGTGTGTCAGCACATCTGAGAAATTAAATTATACTCCCTCTAACCTTTGCTCCAACATCTATGCCAAATCTGAGTTCCAGCTCTCCTATGACCCTATCCCATTCCAAGTTCTGACCTCTTTGTTAGTAGTTTGACCAGAAAATTATCCTCCTTAGGTTTCCTATGAATATGAAGTCTGGCTCCCTCCTTGAGAACCGAGTAGGATGCTTTACTACTTAAGAAGGGTCCCTGCTTGCATAACTTTCATGGGGACCTGAGTTCTCCCTTCTCTTTTCATCACATTCCCATGTGAGCCACTCTTCAAGTCTTAGTTGAATCATAGATCTAATGGAACCATCAAATGAGCACAAATGTTCCTTCCAGTTCTACTACTGTAAACAGGCAGGAGTCCCCCAGCCCACCTCTGCATAACACCTGGAATTTCTGCAGTCTGCCTTCTCTTCTAAGTCTCCTGATGAGCCCAGAGCTCGAGGTCCCTAACAAATGCTCTCTCTCTTCAAGGAACTTCCTCTGTAGAAGGATCTCAAATTCAAGCCCAGTCAGTGTAACTTGGTCACTTGTCAAGGTTCCACCTCAAAATAAAAAATAAAAATGGACAGGGGAAGTGCTAAGGCCCTGGGTCCAAACCCTAGTATCCCCCTCCACACATATACATAGTAAAAGTTAAAGCATTTTCCTTTCTTCCTCAGTTTCTCTTTTTACTTGAGATGGTATGTCTTATGTGCCCTTTGATAATGCTTTACGTTAAAATAAATAAAATTTTAAATTATTCTCATGAATTGTACTGTGTATTGTGTGATACTCATTGATAATGCAAGTGTAACGACATTCAAGTTGTATGTGGAATCATTGAAATAACTCAATTTATATTTTGTAGTTCACAGGTGCATTTATATTTTCACTGGAACAGTGGAAACACTAAAAAACTTGATTTAACTTTTTCTGTTACTTCTGGCTGCATGCTTACTTTGCCCTATAATCTATGAAAGCCAGTGGTTGCTGTAACAGGATTGCCTTGTGCTCACCTGGAGCCTCAGGAGCTTCCACGCACTGAGCGTCTACTGGAATTCTGTATGTAAGAGGTACAGGAAATGGAGCTAAAAAAGAACAGAAGTGGACACACATTTTCATGTATCTCCTCCTCTTACATGCATGCTCCATTATCCTAATGCATTTCAATTTAGAAGCTTGAGTTGAATGATTTAGCATTTCCAGATTGGGACAAGAGAGCTCTAATTCCAGTGCAATATCCCTTTAAACAGGGCTGGATTTGCCTCAGGAGCATCTAATACCTGCACCAAGACAATTCCTTTCCTTAGAAGTTACAATGCAAGGACAAAGCCTGATTCTGCTATGTTTCCAGACCTTTATGTGTTTCTATACATCAAACTTAGTGGGATGGGCTTGGGGGAGTGTAAGGTCATAGGTTCTATTATCAGTATTGCAAAAAAAAAAAAAAATAATAACTTAGTGAGTAAATGGTTCACTTTTCAGCACACTCAAGCCATCTGTCTTAATGCAGAGAAGATGGTCTAGCACTGGTTCAGGGGTCTTACCAGGAGAAGCCCCACTGAATAGAAGTCTCAGGGCAAATTGCTTCAACTATCCCTTTGCAGGCTCTGACAAGCTCTGCAGCACTGACCTCTGCTGGTTCCTTTCGGCAAGTGTGTGTCAATTTAAATCCTTGGATTAGATAAGGGCTTCTCAAATTAATTTAACAGAAATCACCTGGGGATCTTGTTAAATGTAGGCTCTGGATCAGTAGGTTAGGGGTGAGGCCTGAAATTCTGCATTTCAATCAAGATCCTAGGAGATGCTGCAGCTGCTGTTTGTGGCCCACTTTTGAGCAGCAAAGCACAAAATGACTCCAAACTTCCTTGCTGTTCTGACATTTAGCTCTGTAGTTTAAATCTCTTCACAAGACTTGGTTCCCTCCTCTACTTTCTCCCCTGCTCTATGCCTGGCTACTACACTCATTCTCTTCTCAAGTTAGTTTCCACAGGTTTCTCCCAGGTCCCATATCCCCCAGGTACACAAGTTGTACCCTAGGGATGAGTTCATTCCAACAGCCCCCACAGGGTTATAGGTGGGAGGTTTGCAGGGCCAGGAACTCCTATAAATGGTGCAGGCTTCATACCTAACTTGGCACAAATGACTTGGGTTGTGTCCTGGGGGTGGAACTAGATAGATCACACATGAATTAGACATAAACCCTGAGCTCAATGAGATCATTCATTCATTCATCACTCACACTGACTGAGTGCTAGGTGTTGAGATTCAGTGCTGGGAGTTGCTCAGTGAGAACTAATATTGACTGAACCCATGAATGTACCAGGGTCTGCTCTGTGCAGTGCACTTTACCTGAATGTATCCTTTAAGACATGGGGACAGGTATGAGGAGTGGAAGTATTTCCAAAATTCTTTACTCAGGATTTGGACTGCAAGTGGCCTTGGTTACATTAATTCTACACAACTGTTGCTGAGATCGAAGCATCCATATAAAGGTTCTATCCTGGATCTTCACTTCTTGTCCAAGAACAAAAGGAACAAACTCAGGGCTCTTGGGGAGTGTTCAAGTGCATTTAGTCGTTCAAGTGGCAGCCCCTGCACCTGGAGAGGTATGTTTTCCCCATCCCCCAATTCCTCCCCCACTGTAACCTCAGAATACTGCAAGGTGGGGGAGGGGATGGATTTGACCCACAGCCACCTGCACAGGCTGGTGAATGGTAACCCCAGGCCCTTGTTCTCTTTCGCCGTCTGTTCTGCCCACCCTTCATGCTCTAGTTGGCAAGCTACAGCCCAACCCGTCTCCCTGAACCCCAAGACTCTTAAATTTTTTTCTCTCCTCTACCATCTTTTGTTCCTTCAAGTTTCTGTCACTTTCATTTTCCATTGCCATCATCTTCTCATCTTTTTTCTACATTATTCTGACCCACCCTGTCCTACTGACCTGTTTCTTTAACCACTTCTGCTTTTTGCCACAACCTCAGTTCTGCCTCAAATAGCCCATCTGCACATGGGGGTCTATCTGCCAAGCCAGTGACAGGCTTTGGTTTGTTTCCTTTCGCTCTTAGTGAAATTGGGAATATGGTCCACTCTACAAGTTCCTCCCAGTTTGGCAAGCTTCATGTTATGGAGTCTGGTTTGGGCGGGGGGTCCCTAAGACAAGAAATACATTAACTGATTCTCTCAACATATGTAATAGGATTTTTGAAGGAACTTTTCCTAGTGACTGTTTTTTAAAACTAGGACAAAAGGACTTTACATTTAAAGAGAGCCGCAATTAATTGAGGACAACATCCTCTCTAGGGCTCAGTGACAGGTGTTTGAAGGTTATTACTACCCTGACTTTCTTTACTCTCATGCAACAACCAACAGAGGGCTAAGGAGAGAGGAGAAGAAGAAATCATCAGGGTCAGAATCAAGCGGTGGAACTGAGAGAGCTGGGCAGCTTCTCCTTTCCCCGTAAGTGAGGTCCTCTTCCCATAACTTGACATACGAGGTTTAAGGTATTCCAAAGAGGGAGAGACTGATGTCATATTTCCTGATTGGGTAATGGACCTGCTGATCTTCCCTAAATTATAAACATGTCATTGGATCAGGATGGGAACCAGCCTACATACTTGGTGTGCAGGGCAAGAATATAGGAGTTTCCATAGTCAACACTTCGGTGGCAGCCAAGATTCAGTTGTCCTGCCACCCTGACCTCTAGGTTAGGCATATTTCAGCAGCAAAAGAAGGTCCATGATTAGTGGGAGCTCACTGAGAGGAGGGTTGGAAGATGACAAGCCAGAGAAGGTCCCCCACATCAGCACACTTTTCAGTGGAGTGTGCTCCTCCCGACCACCTACTCTTACTGAAGTCCCTAAAATACTCAGACCTTTGCTCTATAAATAAGGCAACGCTTAACTTATACCACAGAAGGCATCCACCATACACCAGTATCAGCCAGAGAAACAACCACCCACTACCTGGCAACTCAGAAATAGTGTGACCCTCACTTCCTTGTCCTATCCTACTTTAGAAGCCTTAACTAAATGAGATAAAACAAAAGGGGAAAGCTCAAGTCACACCCTCTTCCTTATTACAGATTTTTAAATCACAAGGGAAGCTTGAGTTAAATTGACAGGAAGAGCTGCAAGGGGAGTTTTACATTGAACAATGCTTTGAAATTACTGGAAGCCATAAAAATGAAAGTGAGGGATTTGCCCAAAACATCTCACATGATAGGAAGCAGATTTGACATTGTCCTCATGGGAAAGAAGAAGAACCTCTTTGATGTTAGTTGCCAACCAACCTAATTCAGACTGTCCCCAAAACTGGTTAGATGCATTTATAGAGCAGCTGCTATGAGTGAGACACATACTTAGGTTTAACATAGAGAGTAATAGGCATAGTTCTTGCCTTCATGTGGGTTACATTCTAGTCTGGAAGATAGCCACAAAAAATTACTAATTCAACTTCAATTAGAGCTACATGTGTCAAATGTGATAACTGCTAGGTAGGAGAATGAGGGCTGGAAAAATATATCAGAAGCCTTGGATCTTGAGGGCCAGAGAGAGCTTCCTTTCTGAATCAGAGACTGAAACATGAGAGAGGTTAGAAAAGGGTCAGGGAAGGGGTATGTGGAAGAGGCTTCAAAGTACAGAAAGGAGAAGGATGCAGAGATGCCCTGTAAGAAAACAAATCAACCTGGTTTCTAGAAAGATTTGGATACATTCTATGTAAATGAGAATGGTGTGGGCCTTCTGGAAAGGGATGATAAGGTCTTTTCCTCTCATCCTGCTGTCTGGGACAAACATGGAGCTTTGTCCAAAGCTGCAAGCACCATTTTTTTTTAATTTTATTTAAAGAGAAAAAAAGCAAAACAGAAAAAAGGGTAGAAATAATACAGAATTTCAAAAAAAAACATAAAGAAATCACTACTTGATAAATTACATATTGTCTTCTTAGAAATAGTTGTTCATGTTACAAAATTAAGGCATACAAAGTGAACAAACAGTGAGGTTGTAAACAGTTCTGTTCAACGATCCAACAAAAACTTGGTAATACAGTTATCAATCTCACACACTTAAACATACATGCAGTTATATACTTTAGAGCATTTTCTTTTCCTCCTTTTGGTTTTTAGGTACATTATCTGTTTAGTTATATCATGTTTCAGCTTGCTCAGTACCTCATTGATCTATTTTGTTGTTGTTATTTCCTTTTTAATCATCTTATATAATTCTGTTGTTTTGTTTTGAGTTTCTCGTCATCCATGTCACATGGATCAGTTTTGATGGAGTTGGGAGTATTTGCAGGTATTCTGTTACCTTGTTTTCTCATGTCCTATTGTTTTATTTTTATTTAATTTTCATTAACTTGGAGGTAGTAATATACAACAAAACAGGATGGAATAAAGCCAATTGAGACAGTATAGTGAAATTGGCACAGAACATCACAGCAGGTCACCAGGACAACAATAATAGGCACCATTATATATCTCGTTATCTTCACAATAGTTGTTCTTCTATTAGGTACAGCAAAATCAAAAGAAATACACAACATTATAGAACACATCAAAACAGAACATTGAATAGAGCAACACCATTAATCAGGACAAAGCAAAACAGCGATAAAAACATCTGCCTTCAGAGATAGTAGAAGGAAACTCCCCCCACTTGCTGTACCACATATGTTCACCTCCCAAGAGATACCCAGATCCCTGGATCCCAATTGTTTGGGGGGGGATGAGATATGGTATGTTTGATTCTAAGCCCGCGCCGCAGTAGGCAGTAGGCAGCAGGCTGGTTGGCTAAACACCCTGAGTTCCAACATGGCACAGATCTCAGGACACGCTGTTGCTTCTTGTTTCCCTGCACTGGGGTGGCCTGCAATCACCATTTCAACCAGGAGAAAAAATATTACATCCTAAGTATAATTGAACCATCATATCCTGGAGCTATTCTAAATACCATAGAGGTGCCAGAGGAACCACCATACCAACTTGAAAGAGCTTGCCACTTATCTCCTTTTAACTGAGAGCAATCAAACTACTTCATTATTCTTTAAATTATTCATTTTTAAGGCTCTGTAAGTCTCCTAATCCTAATTTTAATTTATTCACTGTGTACAGTCTTTAATGGATAATACGCCTATTCCCCAACAGATATCAATTCAAATTTATAGCTAATTCCTGCACAAACCGGCAATGCCATGGATATAATCTCTAAATTCAGGCTTTCAGACAATGGCTATTTTTCTTTGAATTCTGATATATATTACAGGGTAATCTCTCTTATGTCTAGAAATCTTAAATAAAAATATTACTCAGTTGGATTTATCAACATTATAAATTATTACATACAATTTATCCCAAGAAAGCAAATACAGTTTAACTTTTAAAGTTTTATATTGTCATAAAAATATTGTTACCTAATTAAAGGACAGAAACATGCAGCCACTTCAATAACTAAAGACAATTTAAAGAATTCCTATCAGGCAAATTTTTAAAAATATTATTGAAATGAAACTAATTGTCATATTCTAAGTAACCATAAAGAAAACAATTTTTAAAAATACTATGAATTGGGAGTATAACTCATGGTACAGTGCTTGCTTAACATGTGTGAGGCCCTAGATTTGAATCTTAACACTGCAAAATAAATAAATAAGCAAACAAATAAGGTAAATGAAAAGGCAAGATAATTTATGTGGAACATTAGATAGTACTTAACACAAAATAGTACACTAATGGGGAAAGATAAGAATACAAAAATTACTCTTGGACCCATAGAGTGGCCTGGGTGCTTGGATCGAAAGTCTGCGCAGACCTGCATCTCGGCGCAACTCTTTGGGACTGGTAAGCACGCCCTTCATCCTCAAGGAACTGCCTGGAGATCGGCATCTGGGCTGGGTCTGTTTGGGCCCATAGCCCTGCCCTTCACCCCCAGGAAGTCTCCCAGAAAGAAGCATCTCAGGCTGTCTCTTTGGGACCCAAAACTCTCAGACCCGCAGAGTGGCCCGGGCTGTTTGGATTGGGAATATTGTGGAGACTGGCATCTTGGCCAGGTCTGTTTGGGACCAGGAACTTTTCAGAAACCAACATTCTGGCCTGACTCTTTGGGACCTGTAGGCCCTTCACTCGCAGGGAACCTCCTGGAGACTTGCCTGGGACAAAGCATGGTGGCCTGGCCTGCCTGAGATTCCACAGGCTCCAGGGTGACCACACCCAGCATTCACCTTACAACTTAGGGAGCCAGGAGCCCACAGAGGGGAGTTAGGACCCTGTGAGGAAGCCAAGAGCCTGTGGGGGAGCCACTGCCCCTCCAGAAACTGAGGGTATAACAGGTAATTTGCCACATAAGCAGAGAAAGCTTTGGAACACCACTCAAAGTAAGGAAATATAGAAAAATGACAAAAGGAAAGACCAAAAGGCAGGC
>PVJX010003426.1:50385-109033 GCA_004027295.1 Dolichotis patagonum | reverse complement strand
ACTTTATTCTTAAGTTATAGATCCTCTTGTCATCTTCCAGTCTTTGTATCTTTACTGCCTGCTCCCTTGTTGTTTTTAAGAGATCTTCCCTTTCATGACCCCACATTGCAAGCCTGTGTTCAATTTTTGATAGTCTATCTTTGGTTTCTTTCAAGCAGTTTTGCCAGCTTTCTATGGAGTCTTTAGTTTCCTGATAATCTCTTTGAATCTGTTTCATGAATTCTAGGTTTTTCCTGAATTCTTCACTAAATTTTTCTCTCCATTTGTGTTCCTCCATTCTTCTGTCTGTGTCTTCTTGAGAGGTGCCCAGCCCTTCTTTTATTAATCTGCTTATCTCTTGTTTAATTTGAATTAATATTTCAGTTTTGGTCCCGCTTACAAGATCCTGAAGATATCTCTTTATGTCTGCTAATGCTGTGTTTGATGTTGCATTTTTGCTGCCCTCAATCTCTTTTGTATTTACCTCTCCTGGATCAATGTTCTCAGGGTTGGGGGCTGGGAGTGTTTTCTTATTTCTCCCTTTCGTCATGTTCTTGGTTCCTTCCATACAAGTATACAGTGTAATTCCCAGACCCTGTTCTTGTTGTTTAAGGCTCCTCTAGAGGGCGCAGGCTAGGAGCTTTAGCCCCCTTCAATAGGTTATCAGAGATTAAAGTTCACCCATGGGCAGTGTGCGCTAGCTCCTCCCTTCTGGGCCAGTCAACCTTTGCAGGCCTTCACTGCATCAGTGTGTGCTGATCTCAGGGAAGTAATATTGTAGTGACTCAGTGGCTCCCCGCCAGGGACATGGCCTAATCCAAGCAGATTCCACCAATCAGCTCGGCAAGGCGAGCAACCAGCTGAAGCCACTTCCTTATGGAGTTAGGGCTGTCCTGCCCAAATCCAACATGTCGTCCAGTCGGTTTCCCCTTTCCCATGGGAGGGTCTTATTCCCATCACTCACCACGTCCCCAAGAACTGCTGGTCTCCCCAACCTCCAACTTCAGCACGTCTGCGGTTCACAGTGCCTCTGGGTGGGTCGTGTGCAGAGCCGGTCCCGGCGAGCTGCACACAGGGCTGTTCAGCTCCGTGCTCCGGTGGCTCAAGCCAGTCACTTTGGCACGGATCTCTTCTTCAGGTTGCGCAGGAATTCAGGTGACTCGAGGAGGGTGCTGTGCTCGCTGATCTTATCTTCACTAATAGTAGCCCCAGGACCTCATATTCGAGCATTTTTTTGTACTTTAGTTTCTTTGTGGGTTGTGACAGTCTATCTCTCTCTGTTTGGGTCTCTCCAGGGTGTTTTATTCTGGCATTTGAGCTATCTCTCTCAGAGATGGTCTCTCTCCACCATCTTGTCTCTCCTCTTAAATAAAATTTTTAAAAAAGACATGAACAGACACTTCACAGAGGAAGAAATACAATGATGAATAAATATACAAAAAAATACTAAACATCTCTAGTCATAAGAGAAGTGAAAATTAAAGCTAAGATTCCATATTACTCTAGAAATAATGGAAATCATTATGAAATCATTCAATACTCAATGATGATGGGGCTTGGGTGAAAAAGGAACGCTCATAGATTGCTAGTAGGAACACAAACTAGTAAAGCCATTATGGAAATCAGTATGGAGATTTCTCAAATAGCTATAGCATTTGGTTTTGAACACCTCACAGGCTTTTAAAAAAATCACAAAACTATTCTAGAAAATGTGTACATTAACTTATTTACTCAGATTGTGAACATTAGCTTAGTTTTTATTGTAACGCTTACTAAAAATTTGAGGGTTGAGAATATATTTACTGAACTTCTGACATAAAATCCAAATGGAAATGGGAACATCATTATTGTGTAGGCACCTGTCAGTTCATAATAATATTCCATGAAATTATTCAGAACAGTGCTCTTCTTTTCAATTTTGTATTTCTTAACAAGCTGTAGTTGAGAACTTCAAATGTGGGTTCTAACATTTATGCTGAAGATACTATTTTCATTGTTTTTATTAATGTGAGGTTTTATTATTGTGACCCACATGCCCAGTTTTCAGTATCATGG
Source organism: Dolichotis patagonum (assembly GCA_004027295.1). NCBI lineage: Eukaryota > Metazoa > Chordata > Mammalia > Rodentia > Caviidae > Dolichotis > Dolichotis patagonum. The sequence goes on along the minus strand of PVJX010003426.1, from coordinate 106,999 downwards.
AGAAATAACAATGACATCCGAAAGTGTGCTGACTTCTTTCAGATGCTCCCCTGCGCATTTCTCTAATATGTATTAACCTTTGGTAGAATGCTCAGTTAAATAAAATCCTAGTAAATGCTGACAAGACATAAGTCGCAGAATTGCTGTAGTACATTTCAGTTAGATTTGATCTTCTTACCTATGAGGTTTTCAAGTTAATTGACTCAGAGAACTTTTGTCTCTGAGTCAATATGATTATACTGCTTTGTTAAGGGAAAAGAAGTATGCATGCCACTGATATTTCTGCTGACATTTAAAGTTCTAAGTACATTTCTCACCATGGCATTCTTATTCTGGTTGGAAAACTAGTTAAATTCTGAATGTATTTATCAGAGAAATATTTTCTCAGCAATTCTGGATAATTATTTTTTAGTATTAATTTTATACTTACCACTCATTAAGAGTAAAATTATACATTAATTCAATATTTGTGAAAATGGTCTTTTGTAATCAATATTCAACTAATTGTTAAAAAGTTAAATACCCATTCTTTAAAAAGTTCATGCATGTTAATCTTTTACCATTAATTTTTGCACATACTATACTTTGAAAACAAGGGAAAATCTCTGTGAAAGTAAGAATATTACATCTGCATTCTTAAGGGCTCCATATTTTTAATATTACAGCTCAATCTTAGGAAATGAACTGAGCAGTTATACCACTTGACTTTTGATAATTGTCATATGCAAAGTAAATTCCTGGGGCTGCATGTAGTTGTTTACTACCTGCAGATGAAGTTTTTACTGAGACAGAACTACTGAAAATAATGTCAGGGCAGAACTTCAGGGTTTAAAGGACCTAGCAGATACTTACCTAGATGAATAGAAGAACACTACAAATAGATAGTGATGACTCCTAAAGTCTGACTTCACTGGAAAAGTACAGCTAGGGGCTGGGGGTTTAGCCCAGCGGTGCACACACCTGCCTGGCAAGCATGAGGTTGTGAGTTTGGTCCTTAGTATCAAGGAAAAAAGAAGCACAGCTATATTTATTTTACTGCTGGTGATTGTTAATCCTTTCCTTCTATAATACCTTACAAAAATGGATTACTAATGTGCCTTTGATTTCAAAGTTCTTTGAAATAAGTTGAAAATTGGCTGAATAAAATTCTAAGCTTAACTTTATCCAACTTTAGAAAATATATCAACAAAGGAAATGCTAAAATATTTATTAAAACCTTCAAAAAATATCAAGTATACAAAACATTAAGTAATGCTTATTTAGCTGTTGTATTCTGTTTTTTCTCCTCAATTTTAGTTGAATTGAACACATTGATAGACTGAATCATACTGAATCAATTCAGCATTTAGTGAGGTGTCTGTAGGAAGTATTCAGCAATAAAAAGTAAATACAAAAATGGAAATATGTAACTTTCTATCAAGAAATTTAAAATATATTGAAACTAAATTACTTCCAACACAGACTGATGTACCCTGAGAATCCATTTTTCAAAATTAATGTAGAAATAAGATACTTCTGTGACAAAGAACAAATGAAGGAATTCATGATCACCAAACCAAACCTACAAAGAGTACTGAAGGATATTCTAGAGAGATAAAAATGACCATAGTACAAGGAACAACAGCAAAGTGGGATCATTGAGTGGGACAGATAAATGGAGCGAAAGAGTAGGGAGCCAATGGCAGGACAAAAAGCATGGCAGAGATGAACCATTGTGCATGTTGGCTGTAACCATTAATGTAGATGGTCTCTATTCACCAATAAAAGGAAACAAAGGCAGAGTGGGTCAGGAAACAAGATCCATCAATGTATGGGATACAAGAAGTACATTAACTGGAAAGGAAATTTATAGATTGAAATTCAAAGAAGAGGAAACAATGCTCCATGCAACAGGGAATCAGAAAAAACTAGGGGTAGCTTGCCCATCAACTTCACAACAGACAAGAAAGATGGTGTTTTTATAGAACGGAAAGCTACTCAGCTATAAACAAGGATATTTACAAGGCTCTTGTAGGTCATTGGGTACAAGTTGCGATCACGCTTTTGGGTGAAATGTTTTGGACTCACATAGGTGAACATCATGTTGTCTCCTTGTTATAAAAACCTGAAGGAGTTAGTGGATCCAAAATATACAATAGATATTGTGAAAGTAAAAGGGGAGGAAACTTTTAAAAGGAAAGGTGGGACTGGGGATTTAGTTCAGCAGCTTAAGCACCTGCCTGGAAAGCACTAGGTCATGAGTTCGAGCCCCAGCACCCAGAAAGGGAGGGTGTGGTAGCCATTGTTAATTTCCTATTATTTTGTTTCAAAGTCATGTATCATTTTATTGTTTTGCTTTGATTGGTCTTATTCTGTTTTGCTTGGTTTGATTTTATGATGTCTTATGGCATGGGCAGCTATTTTGAAGATAACAAGATATATTATGGTAACCTTTGTTGATTTCCTATTATCTTGTTTTGAAGTCCCGTATCACTTTCACCATTTTGTTTTGATTGACTGCATTCTGTTTTATTTTGTTTGGTTTTATTCTCTTAAAAATTAAATGAATGAATGAATGAATAAAAGCACTGTTGTTATTCTGAGCATCTCATCAGTGCTCCAGGAAAGAGGGTGAGCCAGAGAACTCCCCTTTAGTAGGTTTCTCTTTGATAAACAAACATAAACTTTTGCTGATGGCATGAAAACTGTCCCATGTGATCATATCCAGCTATGATGGATGTTATACCTTAGAAATAAATATTTGGGTTTTCAAAACCCTCTGGTACAAAGTATCAAGAAAAAAAGAAGGAATTGTAGGGTCAGCCTCTCAATATTATCTTTACACAAGTAAGAAAGAGAGAAGTAAGTTGTAAACATGGAAAACCTGATTGGGTTAAGGACATGATGGAAGCAGCACTTATGTTCAGGTTTTTAGACTAAACAAGATCTGATAATGGAGTTTTAAGCTAAAATTCAGCAGACCAAGCAAAAGAAAGGCATGGAGGTATAAAATGAACAGCTTTTGTGGGGAATGAGCAAATGGTAATATATCTACATCTGAGGGAATATACAAATATGCTGATAAGAAACTTAGACATTGAGAATTTACAAAAGGAATTTGGATCCATTTATAGAATTGCATTGATGTACTTACTAAATAGTTTACCTTTCAGTGGTTTTCTAAAACTTAAAAAAAAAAAATCAAGCTCACAATGCCTGTGGTGGTAATAGAGGTTCTTGATGATCTGGATTTTACTTTCATTGCTCATGCATTCTTTCCAACCACTGCATCCTACATCCATGCCAATAACTTTGATTAAACTGAATTTCTTATCACCACCACCTTCTCCAAAACGATATTCTCTTTTTATAGCCACACAACTTCTTCTGCTGCAGACTACTCTGAAATGTTCTTCTTTCTCTTTCCAAACCAAAGTTCTACTCATATCCAAGGCCCATCCCAAATGTCACTCTCATATAAAATCATCCCTGATTAATGTGTTTAGCCACTCTATTTTATACTATTATTGAATTCTAGGGACTATGTATGTTCCCACTTGTAGGAAAGGATGAGTTAGGAGAGATCTAAGCACTAATCTGGATTCAAATACTGACAAGAATGGTGATTCTGATCCAGCTTATATTCCTTTATACAACTGCAAAGTGTGCAGCCAGTAGGCATAGCAACAGAGCGCTAGTGAGTGGACCTAGCTCCCTGGCTTCTTTCAGGCATGCACCCAAAAACATGTCCATACTTGGATGGTCAACTGAAGACCATAAGACCAAGAAATCGGTGAGCTCCAAGGAGGCCACAGTTAGAGGTTTGACACCACCTTTACCACTTGGCCAGGGAAGGAGGTACAGCAGCACTTCAGGGGCTGGTTACACAGGAAGAACTATTCATTTTGGCACAATTCTATTTCACATTCTTCTGATGAGGACTACTATGTCACATATTTTTTCCTAATGTGAGAGCTATTTATTCATGTCTTTTGGAAATTAGAGCCTATTGGTTAAGACCACGAGTTATAGAGTCAAACTGCTACTGTATAAATTTCAACCTTACTCCCAAGATATATAATCTTGAATGAAACACTTCAATCTCCTCATATATACAATAGAAACAGTCATGACATCCACCAGTCAATTTTTATGAAGATTAAATAAGGTAATCCATGTAAACTCTTTAAGCCAACTACTTTTAGCTAGTGGAGGTTGATTGTTTAAAGAGATCATCATTTTGAGGGAGAAGACCCTATTTCATTAATATTTGTACTTTGTCCCACAATAGTTAGCATTTCTATTTGAAAAAATCAATGAATTAATGTGGAAATTAATTAGTCTCACTGTTTCATAGCTGTACAAAGAAGAGTAATGGAAACTTAAAAGGAAAAGGCTTCTCTCAGAGAGTCACCATCCCCTTAAAAGGCTGAAGATACACCTCAAAGGTAGAGCATTTACTTAGCATGAACCAGGTCTTGGGTGCAGTTCCCAGTGAGAAAACAGAGATGGGGAGGGGGAGAGAGAGAGGAGGAGGAAGAAGGGGAAAAGAAAGGAGGAGGAAGAGGAAAGAGGTGAAAGAAAAAAGGAAGGAATGAAGGAAAGAAGGAAGGAAGGCAGGAAGGCAGGAAAGCAGGAAGGAAGGAAGGAAGGAAGGAAGGAAGGAAGGAAGGAAGGAAGGAAGGAAGGAAGGAAGAAGGAAGGAAGGAAAACACAGGCCAAAACAGGAGGATTGCTGTGAGTTTGAGACCAGCCTGGGTTACATAATCAGTTCTATACAGCCTGAACTACAAAGTGAGAACCTGCTTTTAAAAAAAGAAAGAAGGAAGAGAGGGAGGTAGGGAGGACAAAAAGGAAGCAAGAAAGAGAAAAAAAAGGCAGCCAGTTTTATACTGGTAACCTACTGTTAGAAATGCCTGCTTTTCAAACTTTTTGAAGGGCAATTTGTCAAAATTATCAAAAGTTCCTCAGAAACCATAGTAATTCTAATTCTATAAATTCCAAGGAAAGTATATAACAAGTATACAAAGAATAATGTGATATAGATTAGAAGCAATATAAATGTCTATCAATAGGGATTAATTAAATTAATTTAAAAATATTTATACAGTGATAAGATAAACTCATGCTTTTGACTTAGGAAACTGCATCATCTAAGTGAAAATAAAGGTAACATCATAAAGAATAGAATTTTGTTTCTGTAAAAAATTATTAATGACTATGTAGTCTTTATGTGTAACAAAATAAGCCTGAGGAAAGATACACAAAACATTAGTCACCACCTTTAGTGAATGTAGGGACACAATCTTTATTTCTCATCATGCTATTTTTTTCAAATTTTTACAAGATAGTCTGAAAAAATAAAACTTACTTTTTCATAACAATTGTCATCTCAAAACTTGAGTTTTTACAAATACCACTACCATGACCCATGGTTTGCAGCATGAGGTTCACACATTCCCAGGGTTGGCAGCAGTCTGTCTTTGGAGGTAAAGTCTGTCTATGGGTGGTATGGTAGAAGCCAGAAATTAGGAAGCCGAGTGAGTTTAATCTCGTCTCTGTTACTAACTTCTTGTGTGGTCTTTATCAAATTTTCTTAAATTGTATTGATCCATTTGGGTTTTGGCATGGTACTGCTATGAAGATGTGGACAAATTTACTTTTTATTTAATTGGCTAGCATCAGGGAGCTTCAAGCACTAAAACGAAGCAGTCAACTAACCAACTTCACTGTAAAGAACATACAGTGATTAAAAGCCTAAATTTAAAGTACACGCGCACACACACACACACACACACACACAGAGCCAGGACTAGATAAAATAAGAGTCACTGAGGTTACACATCTAAGAAGACCCTCTCAAGATCATACAGCTGACTATCTGATTCTAACCCACAAAATGTCAAATATTTGCACTCCCTTGAGAGTAAATATCTCCTTAAATTTCTCATCCTGTACACACACACACACACACACACACACACACACACGCATGCATGCATACATTTTAACAGCCATCACAAGATGGCTAGGACATAGTACAGAATGACAATCAATTTTGTTTGTTAACTGATTATGTAGAAAAGACCTAATTACCGATAAAAAGAAGTTTGCCTTCCTTTTGATAGGTAACAGGGTACCAAAAAGAATCTCTTTCCTCAGGCACTATCTTTTCCTTATTTTGGTTTCTGCAATGATTCTTTTCTGTTTCTCCATGAACTTTGTTGTCTTCTCCCTGATCTGATTTCAGAATTTCCATAGAAAAAACTAAGAAATGTACAAAAACCACATGAGCACTTATCATGTGTTAACATCTTCCACTTCTCACCAAAATCTTCAAGTCTCATGCTTTATTTAGCAGTAGAATCTTCTCCATATACTGAATTACCCAACAAAGTTGTATGTGAAGATACAATACTACATTTGAAACTAAATAACAAATTCATTACCCTATCGTTACCATTAGCACTGAAAGCCATTTTGCCTGTTTTACCTTATACCTAATTCCCATAGCTATATATCAATTAAAATCTGACAAAACACAACTTCTACATACCTTTTCTCATATAATTATCTCATCCTTATGCAATAGAGTAAATGAGATATTTTATGATATATAAAAGGATATCTGTACAAATGCTACCCTTTAAATTTGTTTAATATAACAGATTGTGTTTGCAAAGACAGCTGTTTTAAACTAATACTTCTTGTATTTTATGAATAATTAAATAACTCTATTATTATTATTATCATTTGTTTCATTTTAATGTGCATACCCTGTAATCTAGCATTTTTTCTTTGATGCCAGACAAGGAAGCTAAAGTAATGGGTGACTGTTGTTTAGGCTATACAAGCATCTATTCTGCAATGTGAGCTAAAGACAAATTGACTCTTACAAGTTTCCAAGAAACATTCTACTTGGTAGGTACAACCTACTGTATTACACCTACACATCATCTGCTTTCCCGTCATCTCTGTAGGATTAAAGCCAAAACTTCTTGCAAGTACAAGAAAGATGTAGGAGAAAGAGGTCAGTCATAATGGCTTTGGAAAAGCTGTTCATCATAGATTGTCAGTATTATTAAATGGATGCAAAATATCTTTAATAGAAGATAGAGATGAGGCAGTATAAAGAAGTTTATTATTAGGAATTGTTTTCATGGTTATATTGCCTGCAAATTCTAAAATTGGCAGTCAGAAAGATGAAGATGCAGGAAAACCAATGGTATGGCTCCAGTCTGAGTCCAACGGCCCAACAAGCAAAGGAGGAAATCATTATCATTTCCAATCTAAGTGGACTCAATGATAGTCAGAGAGAGAGATAGAGAGAGAAAGAAAGGGAGAGAGAGAGGAGAGGAGGGAGAGAGAGAGAAACAGAGACAGAGAGAAGATAGAGGTAGAAATAGAGATGCTAGAGAAAGAAAAAGAGATGAGAGAGAGAGACAGAGAGAGAGATAGAGAGGAGAGACCCTAATTAGTCTTTTTATTCCACTCAAGACTTCCACAGATTGGAAAAAGCCTATTTGCACTAAGAAGGGTTTCTACTTTATCCAGTATTCTGATCCAAATGTTAACCTCACCCAGAAATACTCTAATAGACATACCCAGAACAATGCTTAGCTAAGTATCTTGAAATGCTGTGGCTCAGCCAATTTGACACGTAAAATAAACCATCACTGGGACCAGGGATATAGCTCAGACACACAGTGCCTGCCTAGCAACTGAGAGGTCATGAGTTCGATTCTTGGTACCAAAAAAATAGATAAATAATAAAAATAAAAATAAAAATAAACTATCACTCTTGGCTCCAAGAATATTGAACCAACTCCATACATTTGGAGGTAAGAAAACTGAACTGTAGAGATATGAAATAGCTGCCTGGCTTGTACAATTAATAGAAGTTACAGGATCATAACCTAAATATTCTTATTTTATTAAATAAATATTATTATATAGTAATCCAGTTCTCATTCCACTGTGTAATGATAAATCTTTTAAAATTATTAGACTAGTTATACTAATTAATATATGACCTTATCCATATTAATCTCATCAGTGTGAATAAAGGGAAAGGAAATGTGTATGATTTAAAAGGCACATGGGCCAGAGATAATAGCTCAGTGACACAATTGCCTGCCTAGCAAGCGTAAGGTCCTGAGTTTAATTCCTGGCACCAACTAAAATAAAATAAAATAAAATAAAATAAAATATAAAATAAAAGGTACAAAGCCTTGGGAATGCAATTAATACTCTTGAAGCCCAATATTCTAATTGACATAGAAAAATAATCATACCTACTTCATGAGGCTACTTTAAGAATAACTAATATACTATACTAAGTTAAGTGCTGGTATAAGAGACTGATATAAATGCTACCTAAGTCTCAGTTCTTATTCTTGACATAAAGCACTTATATCTAGGTTTCTACATGCTTTTTCCCTTAACCCCATTTTTCTTCTGCCCTACTTACTGGCCCAGTGTTTGAGTTCATTCCTATCTCCTTTTGATAATATATCTCATACTGTAAGTGCTCAGATAGTTCCACCTCAAGCATTATAATCGCAGCACAGAAAAAGAGAACCATTTGTCCAAACACCAGTGGGCAATGGCGAAATTGGTTTAGACAAGTTTAGAGAGATGACCGGAGATTGGACCATATATCCAAGTTTTTTTTATTGTAAAAATATTTGTTTTATTTTAAAAAACAAAACAGAAAAAAAGGATAGAAATGATACAGAATTTCAAAAAAGAAAAAAGCAGGCAATTAACACTAGTTAATATATTACATATCATCTCAGAATTAGTTTTTCATAAAATCTAGGCAAATTGATCAATCAAACAATGACAGCACAAACTGTTCTTTTTGATGGACTAACAGAGATTAGTAGTATAGTTATCTGTGTAACATACATATACATACATGATTTTATATGTGTTTACCAACATGTATATCATCTTTTCCTTTCTTCCTTTTTTCCTTTCCCCTATCCCAGTAGTTCTGTCCTTACAGCCGAAATACCCATCAACTACAGAATGGATAAAAAAAGATGTGGTGTTTTTATACAATGTAATATTACTCAACTATAAAAACAGATAATGTTGAGGCTTTTATAGGTAAATGGAGATAACTTGAGACCATACACATAAGTGAAATAAATCAAATTCACATTTATAAATATCATATTGCCTCCCTAGTATAAAAAAATAAAAATAAAAATCTGAAAGAATAGTAATATCCAAAATATACAATCGATATTGTAATAACTAAAGGGAAAGAAAGAGCCCGAGATATTTGGTTACTGTATTATGCACAATTTTCCGACACTAGGAAATTAAAGGAGAAGTTTGTTTTGGCTCATGGCTTCAGAAGTTTTAGTCAATAGTCAACTGGCTTCAAGGTAGAAACAGCACAGTGGAATGGTGTGTGGAGCAAAGCATATCACTTACTTCATGGCAGCTGGAAAACAGAACGCCCACAAGAGACACTTGCTGAGGCACAACCCTCAGTGATACACGTCCAGTGGGTGGATCCCAGTTCACATCAGGCCACTAGGTTATGAGCATCAATAGATTAATTTTAACTCTATACCCCCGCCCCTGTGACACTAGTGCTTCTCCAGGAGTCACTTAACCCAAGCAAGTTGACAATTAAGATTGATTGGCGCAGGTCCTGTTATTCTTTGTTACAGTTTGTGTTTCATTTTATCAAAACCATCACACTAATGCATGCATCCATATTCACATTTCTCAAGCTTTACAGCATAGTAACACATTCAAACCTGATGTCGAATGTCCATATGCTTGATGTGCCTTCAGGTAGACAGTCTGGACATCACACCAGAACTCTAGGCTGACACATGTTTTAATTATATCTGTGTGACGATCGGCTTCTTTTGAATTACTTGATATGATAGCATTTATGATGAATTGCTAATTAAAAGGGCCGGCTAAGCAAACCTATGTGTTAAGGCTCCCTCTGAGATTCTGCCCCATGACCTGCCCTGCAGTGTGACACAGTGATATGACTATGATGTAGATTAATTGGAGTGCTATAAATTTATATAGCAAGGCTTGAGCTGAGCTATTTTATGAAAACCCATGTCTTCTTTTGAAATGACTTTTCAAGCATTTGTTCTTCATTTTCTCATCAACAAGGATAGTTTCTGATATTTATTTCCCAGAAAGAGATGAGATTTTGTTACTTAATGAAATTGATAATGCAACATAAACATACTCATGTGAACATACATTCCATAGGCTGAAAAAAGTCAGTACTGCAAGCTCTTCAGCAACAAGAAACATAAATATCACCCCAGACAGTGTTTGTGAGAAATGCAGATTAGCATCTCTTGTGGCTCTTAGCTTCTTTAAGTTCTCTTACTGAAGTTCGCTACCTAAAAATAAACTTTCATTTTAGAGAAAATAAACTAGGTGATTGAACCTCAATCAGAATCTTTAACTTTCAAGGGATCAAAAACAGTATACTCAAATAATATACTGTGGTGTGTCTAGATTTAATGTCAGTACATGTACTATTTAAGTGATAATGTGTATATTCCGTAGTTAACACATACAGACTCAGATTTTTTGCATGGCGAAATAATGTACTTTGATCTATTGGGTTGTTCTTTGAAGATAAAGACTAATGTGAGCTGTAACGACACATTAGAGAAGTGGACCTTAGACTTCTCTTTCTCTTACTAAGAGATTAATTGCCCTTCAAAACTTGTTTATGGAGCCCCTTGTTCTCCTTTACTAGAGTCCTTGGACTACTTTTTGGTAGTCTTTTTACTCTTTGTTATTTTCTATTTTTCTCCAGTCTTTCAACCAAAAATTATTAAATATCTACTCATGCACTAGTAATTATGATAAATATTTGGTAAACAAGCAAAGTGACTTCTCTGTCAAAGAACTAACATTTTTACAACCAAATACAGAGACAGAGAGATAGAGAGAGAGAGAAAGAAACAGAGATAGAATGATGAAAAACTATAAATAAGTCTATGAAATAAACACACAGGTGTGAGGCATTTCTTTAAATACATGGTTATCTTTAGATAACATGGAGTAGCTTGCATGAGAATGGACATTTCACTTAAAATGTAAAGAATGAGAATAAAGCAAGGTATGGAGTAGCTGCTTCTTGTACAGAAGGACCACTCAATACAAAGTTTACAAACCCAGAAAGGAGGCTGGAATTGTTTTAAGTACTAGAAAGAGAAAAGCAAGGCCAGTGAAGTTATCTGAAGTCATAAATATGCAGAACTTTGAAGGCCTGTTAAGGAGTTGGGACTTTTTCTAAGAGCAATAGTGAGGGAAATTCTTAAAGAGTTTCTATATAGAGAAGATTAATTTTATTTTTAATTTTAAAAATCTCTCCAGAAATTATATACAGAATGAATGGGAAGGGAAAGAATGGGAATAGAACAGTAGAGGAGTTCCCCAAAACCTAGATAATGGCAGCACAAGTATGGTGCTGACAGTGAAGAGAAATTAGATGGAAAAATGGGCTGTATATTTGAAAACAGGAGTAAGGTGACTGAAAATGAAGTGAATGTAGTAGGCAAGGGAATTCAAGAATTCAAAAGCACTTCCCAGAGAAAGTATTTTTTTTTTAATCTTGCACAGCTAAATGATTAGGATTTCTACTTATTCAAGTGAGAAAATTCAAATAACAAGATTAAAAATATTCAAAATATCAATTTGAGGCATACTAAATTTGAGATTTATTTTGGACATCCTAATGGAGATATCAAGTTCTAGTAGATATTGAGAGTTTGTAGACCAACAGAAAAGACGTGGGCTACAGATAGACATCTGTAAAGCGCTAGGACATAAAGAAGGTATAAAAGCTAGGACTGGATAAGATTTCTTAGGGAAAGAGTATACATGAAAAATAGAAACCATCCAGGAAATAAACTGAAGTCTTATCAGCATTTAGAGGTTGAGTGGAAAAAGAAGGGCTAGTATTTCTCAGTTTCCAATCCTGCTCAGCTTAACTCCTGGAGTGCACTCCCTAACTCTCTGTTGGTCCTAAATTATGTTTAGTCTCCCAGACACAATTTTGATGGAAAAAAGTATGGAGAGTCCTCAAAAAAATAAAAATAGGACTACTGTATTATCCAGAAATCTCACAATTAGCTATATATCCAAAAGAAATGAAGTCAGTGTGTCAGAGTGATTCTTACAGTATTATATAAAATAGCCCAGATACAGAATCAACCTGTGTCTTTCAAAGGTTAAATGGATAAAGGAAATGTGATGTATGTAAGTGTACACACACACACACACACAAAAAAAAATGGAATACTTTTTTGGCCAAGACTAAAACATGGCTAGAATATTAACAACATCCTGGATGGACCCACAAGACCTGAAGGGGAATAAGCCAGACAGACAATGCTGTATGAACTCAAACTTGTGTGCACTTAAAAAAATCAAACTTACTGAAACAGAGTAGAATAATGGCTGACAGGGAATATGGAGATATTGGTCAAAGGTACAAATTTTCAGTTCTATGACAAATAAGTTCTGCAGAACTTATTATCTATTCAATGGTGACTAGTATCTATTCAATGGTAATAATCCAGTATTGTGTACTTGAAATTTACTAAGAGTGGTCTCACCAAAAGATAGAGGAAAAAAAACTATTAGAGTTAATCAATGTGCTGATTAATTTGACTGCAGTGACCAATACAAAGTGTATGTTTATTAAATCATCATATGATAGATCTCAAGAATACAACTTTGTTCATCATATCTCAAGAAAGCAGGGACAAAAAAAGACACGATTCCAGCCACACTTTCTCCCAGGTGCCCTCCTGAGTTCCAGCTACACTTAGCAGCACTCTTTTCTTAGCTCTGTCTGCTTGATCAGATCTCTCCACACAGCTCTTTTCCTAGTTTCTCTTGTTTAGAGTTTAAGGTGTTGTGTTTCTCTCTCACTAGATTATATGTGATGGTAAAAGCAAAGTCCCAAATGTAGGAAGAGACCATGTTTTTTTTTTCTTCGTAATCATGTATAATACCCAAAGCAAACAGTGCAGCTTTATGGAATTCTGCCAGTTTCCCTCCAATGTAACCACCACTAGAAAAAAGCTTCTAACACATAACCTTGAGATGTGTTGATTTAAGTTGAGTTTCTTTATCCTGCTCATGCTAAAACATAGTGTGATATTTGATTCCTCTCACTAGGTTAAACATATCTTACAGTTTAATTTAATAAGCCCTCAAGAATCATTTTACCTGGAATTTTATGGTGTTTGCCATAAACTAATAAAATAGCCAATGCAAGAGAATTTTCCTTTATGTTCTTGCAAACAGGATGTACATCAAAAATTGCAAGAAAGGTCAACAAAATATATTGGGAACTGTCCTTAAATATATATGGGATATTGATAAAGAGACCTCGGTGGCTATGGTGACAATATTTTTGGCCACTCAGTAAGTATGGAAAAGGTCATCATGCAGATTGCTCATCTTTGGCACTGAGAGTAATTGTTACATTTCTTTTCCCAAATAAATATGTCCTATTCAGTAATATGAACTGAAAACATGTATCAATCAAAACTTTCTAAGATTTAGTTGGCATTGACCAAACTAAAATCAAAATGGACCAAAGACCTAAGTATTAAAACAGAAACAGTAAATGTACAGAAGATAAGGGAGGTAGAAACCTTGAAGACACAGGTGTAGGCAAAAAAAATTCATAGACAAAACACAGACTGCACAGGAAGTACTTTAAAGAATCAACAACTGGGATCTCATCTTATTGAAAGCTCTTGCACATCAAAAGAAATCACCAAAAGAATGAAAAGAAAACTCACATTTTAATATATGTGATAGTATAAACAAATCTTTTTATTGAAAATGAGATATTATAGTAGCCATTGATCATAGTTATTCGGTTCAGAATGTCCTGTAATTCTTTCATTCTCTTGAATGGTTTTATACTATTGTGTTATGTTTGATATTATTGTATTTGAAACTATGCTCAACTATAGCAGAGATATTTTGATAGCTACTGTTAATGTCCAGTCGTCTTATTATAAAGTGTTGTGTTGCTTATATTGTTCTATTCTGATTTGCTTTGTTCTGCCCTCTTTTGTTTTATTCTCTTTAAAATAAAAATTGAAAGAAAGAAAGAAAGAAAAAAAGAAAAAAGAAAAGAAAAGAAAACTCACACAATGGGAAAAAATTTTTTAAAAAAAGGAAAAAATTTTAACCAAGTATCCCTCAGACAAAGTACTTATATATAAAGAATTGAATAACATCAAGACCCCAAAATTAGAAGACACAATCCAAAAATGGGTATCTGAGGTATTTGAATATGCACTTCTCAGATGAAAAAATACAAATTACAAATAAATAGATGAAAAAGGTTCAACATCATCTGTCATTCAAGAAATGCAAATTAAAACAATACCAAGATTCTATCTCACTCCAGAAAGAATGGTTCTTATTAAGAAATCAACCAATAACAAATGCTGGTGGGGCTGTAGAGAAAAAGAAACCTGTCTCCAGTGCTGGTAGAAATACAGACTCGTATAACTACTGTGGAAATCAGTATGGAGATTCCTCAGAAAACTAGGATTGAAGGTCTCATTCAACCCAGCTATTGCCATTTTGTGTATTTTCCCAGAATTATTGAAAATATCATGCCACAGAAGTATACATGCACCCATATTTATAGCAGCACAATTTCTAATAGCTAAATCTTGGCAACAGCCCAAATGCCCATCAACCATGAATAGATTTAAAAAGATGTGGTATTCATATAAAATGGAGCATTACTTCATATAAAAAAGGATAAAGTTGAGGCTTTTATAGGTAAATGGATGCAACTTGAGACCATACTCATGAGTGAAATAAATCAGACTCACATGTGTAAATACCATATTTTCTCCCTAGTGTAAAAATTGAAAGAGTAAATAAGATTCAAAATGTACAATAGATATTGTGAGAGGAAAAGAAAGTGCTCAAAAGGAAAAACCAACTGGGATAGGGGAGAGGAGGAAGGAAGAAGGGAAAAGAAGAGAAAAGAAGAAAAGAAAAAAGGCTATGTATATATATATATATATATATATATATATATAAAACAAGATAGATAACTACACTGCTAATTGTTAGTACATCAAAAAGAACAGTTTGTACTTTCATTGTTAGATCATTTTTTCATAACTTTATTGTGTAATCTGAACAACTACTTTGAAGATAACAATATGCAATATATTAACTATTGCTAATCTCTTATTATTTTTTGAAATTCTGTATCATTTTTATTCTTTTGTTTTACAATAATGAAAAATTTGGTTCGTTAAAAAAATGGGGGGGGGCAGTGAAGGAAATGAGAAGGAACATCATTAAAGTTGGAGAAAAGCCAGGAATATATGGTGACACTGAAGCTAAAAAGAAGAAAGTTTCAAGAAGAAAAGAATAATCTGTGCTGCCAAGTAGGTGCTGAGAATTTGATGAGTATGCAGCAGTGTCAATAGGCTTGACAATGCAGGCATCACTGATGATCTTGATGAAATTAGTTTCTTTCAACTGCTGGAACAGAGTCAGAAAAGAGTTACTTAACAATGAAATAGAGACAAGGCAGAAACTATGGATGACTGGGTTGAGAATATTTTATAAGATGGTTAACAAAACAGATTAAACCTAAAAAGTAATCGTGTCTCTAGTTATTACATTCTAAATCCCACAAAAAAGGAAGAAAATATTTTTCCAACACTCAAAAATTATTTTCTGATTCAACCATGAGGCCACTCATATTATTGATAAGTGACTGAAGCTTCGGCGTGCATCTTTGTGACACGGTGGCACTTCTGTATTCTCTCAACATAAACAGTGTTATCAATTAGTGTTCATGTTGGAACTATACACATTTGTCCACTGCAACCAGAACATAGCTAAAGAGACACGAATTTGGTAAAAATCAGAAAATCAATAAACAACGTGAAATTTACAATGAAAAAAAACAGAACAGAGAGATTCAGACCCAGCAAAGGTTTAACGTTTGAGATGGCTTACGCATATTTATCTGCTAGTAAATTAATCCAGTAGTGAAGGAGGAGCTGATGATGCAGAAGACAAAAGAGGAGGCAGATTGTTAAGAACACAACAGGGGATGGAAGAATAAGGGATTAGTTGCCCTTAGTAAGAACAGGAAAGATGTCATTCACAAGACTGTGAGGGCAGAGATGAGGACTTCAAAGCTGCTGTGTGCCCGGTGTGTACCAAAACACACATTTGCAGATTACATATCTATTTTATCGCAAAGATAAAGATGCTAACTGCCACTTAAAAAGGTCTAAATTATAGTCACAGAGTAAATGCTTTCTATAAATTTAGGAAAATTATAATCTAAAAATTATTTTTGTATACTCCAGTGAGAGTAATGTAAACTTACTTTATCGTACATGTCACGGTAGTCAGATGAAATACAAAATAGACTACCTATTATTAAAATCTATCAAATACATTTTGAACATTTAGAACTCAGTAAAATGTTTCTGGAAAATTGTTATTTAGTAATTGTTTTCTTGAAATATATGACAGCCCAATACTCAAAAAATCAAATATTGCAAAGAATCACAACTAAAAAGATGCATTTGATAACCAGACATCTTTAAGAGTTTTGCTTTCTTTTTATATCAAGAATGATGCCACTGATGACAACAAACTGTCACTATCTTTAAAGTAAAGGAAATACTAGTAAATTTTGTGGTAGTTATATATTTCTATAGTTTAAATGGAACAAAACAAAGATGGTATTTTACACACCTGACTAGAGTATATGAAAATTGAACAAGGTAGCTGAATTTTTATCACATGGTAGTACAAAGCTCAAAAATAATGTGCTTAGAAGAATTCTGATGATTTAAGAACAAACGTGAATTTTTAACAATCAATGAGAAATTATTTAGTTTTAGAATTACGATGAAATATTTGTTCACGGCAAGTTAGAAAATCATCAAAGACTGATCTCACCTGTGTTTTGAATCTATTCCAATATCTTATTCACTTGAAATCTCTTGATATTACAAGAAATATTTTATAGTACTGGTGGTACATGCCTGTAAGCCCAGCAGTTGAGAGGCTGAGGCAGGAGTATCAGTGTCAGTTCGAGGCCAGCCTGAGCTGCAAAGTGAGCACAAGGCCAGCTTGAACTGCACAGTGAAACCCTGTCTCAAAAAGACAAAAAAAAAAAAAAGAATTTTACCTTTGACAACAGGACATTTCACCATTTTAGACTGACACTATAACAAGAGGGGTTCTGAAAACGTGATCACTTGAACTGAGACCCAAATGGGCCAAGTGCAGCAGTTGGAAAGTGACAACCAACATCATCCCAAAAGCCGAAAGAACTCACCTACCCTACCCACACCAGTCTGGTAGTAAGACTTGCACTTTAAGACAGATTGTTTGCGGTTTCCTGGCTACTTGCCTCCCTGCACCCTATACATAGAAAATTACCAGATCCCTGACCCTCTTCAATTCTCCCACCCCGTTAATTGCTGGGGAGCCCTAGAAATTATCAACCTTCTTTCAATAAACACAGTTTTGCATGATATTTAGCAGAAAATTTTTTGCTCTTGCTCTTTGGGGTCACCTGTCCTGGGGGCCCTTGTGCCTAGGAAATCACCATAACTGTGAACAGCCTTAATATCTGCCTGAGACTGTGTCAAGACTTCCAGGATGGATACGTATGTTATTGATGTGTGCACCTAACATTTTCTGGGTACTGCTGAGGGTTTGGGCCTTGAATCTCATCACTGAGGACTCATACATGCTGATGAGCTATCTGAGCCACCACAAGACCAGAGCTTTCCTCTGTGTGCACCAAAGGGAGTAGACTGCCCCACCTTCCTGCCAGCTGTGTATGTTCCTTGATTATATATGGGCTCAAAAGTATATGGCGTGTGTGTGTGTGTGTGTGTGTGTGTGTGTGTGTGTGTGTTTCAGTCTCTTTCCCCCGCCAGCGTTCTAGTATAAATCTTAATTTCTTTCTTCTTGTTCCCTTTTCCATTTCACTACAGCCCACTGTCCTTAAATTCCTCCTTGGAGATTCAGTCCGCACCTCTCTTAGGTTCCTTTCAAGAAGCTTCTTAATCACACATGGAAATAGACACATGATTATTTCTAGCTTGTAGGTCTTCTGATTATGCATGATCTTTCTGAATCCTCATGACTGGCAATTAACTGTAGCTTGAATAAGAGATGAAACAGAGAACTTCACCAAGAGACAAAGAATTCGTTCCTTACCAAGCAGAATACAGTGAACCTTGCTTGTGCCCTACAAAATGACCACACAGCCATTGGGTTACAGGCAGCAAACCTGGTTATGTCACTTAATGGTTGTTTAATCTTGTTTTTAATTTCAGTACCCTTATCCACTATAGTAAATATATTTACCTAGATCAATAAGAACAATAATGTTAAATGTTAATGTTTATTAAGTGCTTATTAGTTTTTAGGCAACAATGAAGCTTAAACACTTTATCTCAATTAACCTAAAGTAGGTAGATTACCATCTCCTCTTTCAGATGAGAAACTGACCTTGAGAGAGGTGAAGAAACTAGGCCAAGTTCATGCAACTCTTAAGTGGAAGACTAACCTTCAGACCCAGATGATGCAACCATGAATTGCTGCACTTAACTGGAGCGACACAGGATAACTTTCAAATGTACCCGAGTAATATTAACTCTGTAATCACTAGGGTCATCTTCTTCTAAGGAATGTGGTTAAAACAAGTCATTTTTCCAAACGAGCAACTGTATTCACTACAGTTTTATATATATATATATATATATATATATATATATATATACACTAATTTTATATTTTAAAAACTAATTTTATATTTTAAAATTAGTATATATATACTAATTTTATATTTTAAAATTAGTATATATATATATATATATATATATATACTAATTTTATATTTTAAAAACCAATGACTCCCCCAGCACCACAAAAAATGTTTTGATTTCAAGTAACAATATTTTACTGGTTTCATCTCCCACAACTATTTTAATTTTTTCTATCATACCAGACTTTAACCTATTTACATAGTTCTTACTAAAGTGTACATAGAACTTGGCATTATAATCCACTTAGTATTAAATTACGACCTGTTTTGTTCATTCATTATTGTGCTTCTGCCATAAACCAAGCATTGTCTACACTATGTGATTCGTCAGTAAACAAAACAACAAAATCCTTGCTCTATTGAAATGCAGTCTCTAAGAAGGACAGTGTATAACACATCCAAGATACAAGTACTAAGGAAAAGCAATTTAACAAGGTTAAGAGTAGGAAAGTGACAGGAAAGGTAATATTTTAAAATAATTGGGACCTCTCTAAAGCTTGTGTTTGAGCATAGACCTGAACAAAGTGAGGCGGTGAGCCCTGCAGATAGCTTAGGGAGACAGCTTCTAATAGTGCAACTGTCAATGTGAAGACCTGAAGCCAGGGGGAGTTCTGTATGTCTGAACAACAAAAAGACCAGAACAAACAGAGCTAAACACTGGCAAGAGTGGGAAGATAAGGGGAGGGGGGATGCTATTAGGAAGATCAAGTAGAGCCATGTCAATTTCAAATTGTATTTCAAACCAATTGGGATGCCCCAGACAGTTGTGGGAGAGTATGGACATGATCTAATTAATGGTTTAAAAAATCACCCTGCCTTTGTGTGGGAAATCAACCAATATACAGAAGCCAAGTAGAAGTAGCAGGACCAATTAGAAGTTTGTTGCCATTCCCAGTAATGATGGGAATTGTGTGGTTTGGTAGAGGTGATCAGAAGCAATCTTGTCCTAAATATTGTTCAAAGGCAGAGCTGAATGGATTTATCAATTTGGGGCCACGGAGAAAAGCAAAAGAATATAAGCATAAAGGCATTTTCTTACATTGAAAACCAAGATAGAAGTTGCCAGTTATGGAATGAAGAGGATGGGAATCAGGGGTTGAGTTTGAAGAACAATTTTGTCATCTACGTACATATACCAGGCACGCCATTGGATGCAGTACAAGTTGAGTTACGAGAGAGGTTCTGGTTAATTTGAGAATATAGTGTAGAGAAAAAAGAAAGGCTAGGAAGTGTAGAGAAAAAAGAAAGGCTAAGAAGCAAAGAGGTGCAGATATGGAAAAGAAAGTGAGGAGAAATAAACAAAGGAGACTTGAAAAGTAGAAGCCAGTGAGAAACAACACTATGAAAAGTGTGGCATCACAGAAATCCGATGAAGAAAACGTATCAAAGAAAAAAATTGTCTGGTCAAAGGCTGATGATAGTTCAAAAACACAAACACTGCAGATTGACCACTGGATGTATCATTCTGGGTTTAGCTTAGCAGGAGAGATACAGGGATATAGCAAGTGAAATTGGAAACAATAAATATAGACAATGCAGTGTTTTGCTTGAAAGTAAAAAACAAAAAAAAAAGGAATGATAACTGGTGGAGAGGTTTGGGGATTAGTTTGTCTTTTATTTAATATGAGAAATATTACAGCACATTTGCAGGCATACTAGAAAGATCTGATAGTAAGATCTAATGATGGAAGAAAGGGAAGAAGATTTACAATTCCATTCCACTGAAATGCCATAATTTACTTACTCTTTTGGCTATGGATGTTTAAGTTTCTTCTGATCTTCTACTATAACGTTGAAAACAAAATTTGTGCCTGTTTAGTGTTTATTCATTGAATTCATCTCATTAAGATAAATTTGCAAGTGGGGAGTTACTGCAGCAAGATCATGAACATTTTAAGGCTCTTCATAGTGCCCTGTGATTTAAAAAAAAAAATCAGTTAACCTTGGTACTAGTTCTGTGTACATGATTAAATTTTATGGCGGTCTTACTAGATTTGTGCTGTGTATGTTTATTCCATACAAAGTTCATGGCATCCCTAATTTTTCAGCTACCCTTATTCTAACAGTATAAGGTTAACTCCCTTAAAGGCAATCTTTTAATTTTCTTTCTTTCATCCTATTCCTTCTATTAGAAATCAAATATTTCTCTACAAACAATATTTTCAACCATAGTTTGTCCAAAATCCCTCTGTATTAAATCATGATTGTGTGTATATGGTGCAGTAGGGAAAAATTAATCAGTTTGAATCATACCAACCAAAATTTGAATCCCATATTCATTACTTAAACTTCATGTAAATCACTTTAATATCACTATCGGTAAAAAAAATACATAATAATCTCTTCTTCCTAAGGAATGGTAAGGGTTAAAATGAAATATCTATCTGTAAAATCTTTAGGATCTAGTAGGAAAATTTTGGTAGAAATACTGGAACTTTTAAAAGAACTTAGTATATATTATGACAAAAGCCTGTGAATATATAATTTTCTTTAAAAGTGAAGAAGAAAAAAAACCTCTCACACAACACATCTTATCCACAGTCTATAGAACTTTTATCTTACAGTTTTGCTAATGACACTAAAAATCCAGGAACTTTATTGCTAGTAAACTGTCGCAACAGTAAGCACCTGCGGTGTCTCTTGGGAAAGCACAGCCTGCTACAATAGATCTGGGAACAGTGATGTCTCTAGAAATAGTACCAGGAACTTACCTCCAGGTGACTAAATGAGGCTTCATCTCATCTCACAAGCTTAGGAAGCTTTATGATTAGTCCGGCTTGCTATGGTGAGGAAATAACACAAAAGCCAAGTACAAATGGAAGTCGAAAGCGTCCGAGCCTACAGTCAATTTCCAAACAGGTAAGAGAAGCCTTCATAAGTAAAGTAGAGCAGCATCTCTACGTTGTGACTGTGAAGTTAGAAGGATAAATATTGCGATTTTTGTCTGTATCTGTTCATTTGTTTAAGTGACTCAGCAGAACACTTGGGATACCGGGGAAACAGCTTTAGCGTTAAGATATGAAAGTAAAAGAAGTAGTACATAGTTATTCAATGTATCTTAATGGTAAACATTTACAATCACAGGAGTTCTTTGCAAAATTCATCCTCATCCAGAACAGAGTGGAATTAAAAGTAGCATCCACCTAAACAAACCTCAAAAGTTTTATAAGAGATACTTAGTAGAGTGTTCTTGTCCTTTTTGTTCAGTATAATCTTATACTATAGTATTAAAGTTGGGGAAAGGCTGGGGATTTAGTTCAGTGACTTAAGCACCTGTCTGGCAAGCATGAAGTCATGAGTTCGATCCCCAGTACAAAAAAAAACAAAAAAGCTAAAGTTGGGGAAAAGATGACTATGTTTAATAAATGCAAAACAAAAGGAAGTGAAGTTACAACTAGCCAATTCATGAAATCTAGATGTTTTACAGTAATGGCATCTAGGGGACTCAGCTTTTGCATGGAGACCTTACTAAAAGGTGAGTCAGTGCCTTCTATTATAATCAGATGTGGAGGATCAGTCGATGAAAGTTCATGATAGGACATCCCTGGCCTAATTCCCAGTCAGGGATGGCAGCTTTGTTGTTTTCCTCTAATAAATTAAGGCCTCCTTATTTATATTAGCTCTTCTCATAAAAATTATGGCTCTCATTAAATGTATACATCGTTCATTAGTTAATCTGATATCTGTCATGCTCAGGTGAAAAATTCCATCAAATGCTTAGCTCACTAAATTTTATTTCAAAAAATATCCAATGAAGTTCTCACTGTGTTGTTGATATGATCCAAAGTTCTGGGCAGATAGAGATGAAAAATGAAAATGTAGTTGGATTGTTTAAAAAATACAATGTTCTGGTACTGGTATAAATTTAGAGATATTTCTGATTTTATCTGCAGTCCTTGATAATGAATAACAGTGTCAAAAATATTGCATCTACTGTTTCCATCCATCTTAATAATAAAATTGGATTAATTTTCTATCTGATTCAATATTACAGAAAACAGTCATCAAGATGGCCCAAATAAATCATTTTACTCAAGAAGTCAAGCTCTATTTCCCACAAAATATAGGGCTGCCAGATTTTTTTCCTTTTGATTACATCTCTGGTGTAATACACTGTTAGATAATAATGTCAGATAAAGATTTGGTAAAAATTTCAAAGCAAGATTTAGAGTTTTGCAGCAAGATTTTATATTAAGGAGAGAAAAATTTCTAGTGATTTTCTTTTAATGTCTATTGACTATATACTTCTAATACACAGATAACTCACCTATTAAAATGTGTCACTTAATATAAATTAAAGATTTACAGAAGATGTGACTTCTTCATTTTGTATATCAAAGTATCTTCTGAATCTTTGCAGTCTTACATTTGTTTTCTAAATTGCTGTCAGTTGATAATTGATGCTGGTTGTGTTGTGTAAAATTAATTATTTCTATATTTAGCTGTAATAAGGAAGAGTGAGCTATATATAGTCTCCTTTGTTTTTCTGATAATTCATGTGCTTCTGTCAATCAATTTAATAATTAGATCAGAGATAGAGTGATCTTAATACATACCTTGGCCGCAGTCATGCTACAAGGGAAACAATGTTTTAATGTGAGGACTGAGAAGTAATAACGGGTTGAAACTGGCACAGAAATGCTGGCACTGAAGTCATTCTACAGACAGCATCACTCAGAATCTTGCTTTTTTAGAAATGAGATTGCTCTTGAGGCGATAAACAACTGAAATAACACATTGTGGGAAATTATATGCTTATTATTATTTTTCTGTATCTTTCTGCAAATGAAAACATTACAAAAATACTGACTATAAATTTATTCCACACTCTTTATTCACTTTTAGTTATGTAGAACAGTGAGTCCCACTGTGACAGAAAAATCAAGATTAAGAACAAAAGATGAAAGGACAATAAATCATAGCATTTTTATTCATATCTCAAAACACATGCCAATAAACTTCACTTCGTTCTACTGTGTTTCTTGGAGAGTTGTGTGGTTCACTAAAAGAATGAAAACAGAATCCTTTTTTTAGTCACTGATGTGAAACATAAGCATAGAGGAAATCAAAATAAAAGTAAATTTGTAATGTTTTTCCATGCAGTGTTAGACTTGAAGCTACTCTGTGATTAGACTGAAGTTTCAACATCTGTGTGGTCTCCCCTGCCTTTCATAGCTCAGGAGTTTGCATGTGACCACCTGCAATTCCTGAAATAATATATTCTTGTTGACTGAATGAAATGTAGCCATCTCTCTCTTTTACCCATATCAGGGGTAAAGCAAAGATTATTAATTTCTTCACTCTTCCCTTAGTGTGTGCATCTTTGATGACTTGGGACAATTTGATTTTATGACTAGAAAGCAAAGTGCTTGGAGGAATGAAGGATCATGACTTTGCCCATGGGGATCTATTTCTAATCAGTCCTAAATTCCATTTAGAAATTAGACCTCGATTCCTACTGGATACAGTAGTGAGAAGCATTTTCTGTCCTTTCTAGAAGCTCTATGGATAGAATGGTCATTGATGGTTTGGGGTTTTTTGTGTTGTTTTGTTTTGTTTTTTGTTTTTTATTGATGGCATAGAAGGTACAAACCTGAATTTGTCTGACCTGGTTTTTTCAAACATTTGCCTGAACATTAGTCTTTTGTCTATTCAGGGTTTCTGCCTGGCCATAATTCCAGCTGTTTTCAACTGAAGTTTGGGGAGCTATTTATTTCTTCTTGCAGCATAAGAAACAGTGAAGGAAGGAAGGGAGCAGCCACTTAGGGGAAACTGAAAGAGAACACAAAGAATAAGATTAACAGAAAAATAACATTCAGCACAAAATAGGAACCATAATTAGAGATGAAGGTAGAAATTTCTGTTGGTGCCAACATGCAATAACAAGACTTTAAAACTCTGTTAAAAGCAAGTGACTTGCTGTTCTATTTGTTTACTGTACCCAGGATAATACCTACCCATGGTTAAATCATGATTTTTCTCCTGTCTCCAAGGAACTTTGTATTAAACTTCTATTTTCTACTGTTTCATATATATATATATATTTCATATATATATATTTCATATATATGTTTGCAACTTTTATTAAAATAGCTTTGCAAGTAAAAATAAATACAAAATTACAAAATATAGGAATGATAGCATTTAGAATATTATTTTATAATTTATTAAAGTTTATCTTCTCCAGTGAATGTGTACTTAGAAGAATCAAAACTTTCATCATTTCATGCTTTTTAAAAAATACCTTACCTGTGACATCCATTCTTTCTGGAATAAGATGGAATCTCGTGTTGCTTTAATTTGCATTTCTTGAATGACTAGTAATGTTGAACACTTCTTTATATATTCATTAGCCATTTGTATTTCTTCATCTGAGAAGTGCATATTCATTTCAGATGCCCATTTTTGGATTAGGTCTTTGAATTTGAGGGCTCTGAAATTATTCAATTGTTTATATGTTCTAAATATAAGTCTTTTGTCTGAGGGACAGTTTGGTACAGTTTTTTTCCCATTTGGTGGGTTTTCTTTTCACTCTGTTGGTGATTTCTTTTGATATGAAAAAAACTTTTTAATGAGAAGAGATCCCAGTTGTTGATTCTGGGAAGTACTTCCCATGCAGTTTGCATTTTGTTCATTAACTCTTTGCTTACTACTATGTCTTCAAGATTTCTACCTACCTTGTCTTCCAGTAGATTTAGTGTTTCTGTTTTAATATTTAGATCTTTGATCCATTTTGACTTTAGTGCATGGTGATAGACTTGGGTCTAGTTTTAGTCCTCAACATGTGGAGAGTCAATCTTTCCAGCACCTTTTATTGGGAATGTAGACTGGTACAACCACTGGGAAAATCAGTGTGGCAACTCCTCAAAAAACTGGGGTCGGGAGTCCCATTTGATCTAGCTATTCTCCTTCTGGGTATTTTCCCAGAATTGTTGAAAACATCATGCCACAGCAATATATGTGCACCCATGTTTATAGCAGCACAATTTCTAATAATTAAATCTTGGAAACAACCCAAATGCCTGTCAATCGAGGAATGGATAAAAAAGATGTGGTATTTTTATACAGCGGAGCATTACTCAGCTATAAAAAAGGATAAAGCTGGGGCTTTTACAGGTAAATGGATGCAACTTGAGACCATACTCATAAGTGAAATAAATCAGACTCACATGTGTAAGTATTGTATGGTCTCCCCAGTGTAAATAAAACAAAGAATAAATAATATTTTAAAATGTACAACAGATATTGTGAAAAGGAAATGGAAAGAAAGTGTTCAAGATGAAAGAACAACTGGGATAGGGAAAAGGAGAAAAGAAAGCAGGGGAAAGAATATATATATACCTACATATACATATATATGTGTGTGTATGTAAATATATACGAGATAAGTAAGTATACTACTGACCTGTTAGTTCATCAAAAAGAATAGTTAGTGATTCATTGTCGGGTTGTTTGATCATTTAATGCCTAAATCTTGTAATGTGAGCAACTACTTTCAAGCTAACAATATGCAATATATTAACTAGTGTTAATTTCCTATTTTTTGAAGTTCTGTATCATTTTTATCTTTTTTGTTTTTAAAATAAAAACAAAGAAACATATATATGTCTATCTTATTGTAAGCATGGAATCTTACTTCAAATTTATAGTTTGAATTTTTCAAAACATTGTCTATGAAAGTTCTTTTAATTGCCAAATTTTAGGAGTCTTTGAAGGAAAGAAGATCTCTTCACAAGAATGTTATTAAGGAATCTGAAAGAGGACACTAATTAAAAGATAATATTAAAAAACAGAGGAGAGAGATAAATGAAATGAACAAAATCTAGGTTATAAAGATTTTTTCAAATGAGTAACCTAAATTACTAAAATTGGTTCTATTTAATTATTTATATTTAATGCATAGTAGAAGGAAAAAAAAGATGAGTATAAATTCTACATATATAAGAAATATCTGTACAATTTGGAATTTGGATCTAATGATCTTGGTAACCTTTGTTTGAAAAGACAAGATAGAGACTAAGGAAAGCATAGATTCTGAAATTTAAAAAGAAAAAAACAACTTTCTTGAACTATGCCATTCTGACCCTTAACATTAAAAATATATTTTCTCTAAAAATAGAATGTATTCACTTTAGCAAAACTAAATTGTTTTGACCGTTACTTTTTCCTATGACCTAGATTTTTTGTGACTTTTGGTTAAAGTTGCTTAATATATAGAAAAATTAGTAAATGTAAACCTGAAAATCCACTGAGGCAACTTCTTAGTGTCTTGATATGTTCTGTTCCAGTAAATAAGATGAAGACCAGTATTTAATAACAAAATGCTAAACAAAGTTTATTAGCAAGCATGAACATTTTCCCTTGCTCTGAATATCCAAAAAAGCAGGTCACTAAATTAATTGTTTTCATCACCGTAGTGTAGATAATATATATGACTTTAAGCAAAGTTTACTGAGTATTGTTTTTGGTCCATTTAAGATGTTTTATATCTAGTGACTTATATAGCTCTATGACTATAAAAATTATTCTTGTAGCAAAGAATGCAGTTGTCATTTGACAGATGGAGAAACTGAGGTTTACAGAGTTAATAATGTGATCATATAACTCAAGTTTGAAGTCAAGTCTGTCTTGCTAGCCCATGTTCTTATGTATTATTCTGTAGGGTAGTGGTTTCTTATTTACTATTTCCTTACCTATGTGCAACCTCCAAACATACAAAAACATATTTTTGAGTTTTCCCATTTCCGTAGCATTTTGAAAACAAAATAGATAAAAACTTTTAAATGCATGAACACAAAGTTCAAGGAACTCTTGAATATTGTCCTTGTCTACAAGGTCTTACCCTTTCTGAAGAAGAAATTCAGAAAGCTTTTTGCAATCACTGCAAGCATTCATTTATCTCATTCATGAATTGTTTTAATGAATTAGCTGACCAATTGATTTCATAACCCATAACTACAACAGAACAATGAGAAATATATAAAGTTGGTATTGTATTTGTCTTTAAAATGTTTTAGTATTATTCTTGCCAAAAGCTATATAGTATTGTTATTTAATGTATTAAAAAATGGTAGCCACCACTAATGTAGGGTTGTTACAAGGAAAGAGTGAGTTATCTGAGACACTGTCACTGTTATATAAAGTTCAAAGTGCTTATGATCTGGAAAAAATATTCTCTCTCTGTTTACCATCCTAATCTTTTAATCATCTTGTTCTTGAGGTTCTGTCTGTTTCTTCACTTTTTTCCTCGTCACCTTTTAAAAGTATCAACATATACTAATAACACAATACTTTTAGTTTATCAGTGTCAAATTGTACTAATCCTTCAAAATGACCCTTCACCATACATCTGCAGGCATATCTAAAGCACTTTACTACTACACAGCAGATTTGCACTTTCATCCGAGTTCCACAGGGAACTCACCAGGCCTCCTCATGGGTCATAAACTGAATTTTGAGAATCACTACCTACAGGCCACCAGTTTCTTCCTCGTGAGCAAATCCAACAGCTTCTTCTTGTTCCACGTTTCTTTTAACCAGTGCATTTTGCTACACTGACAAACCTCTTGAAAATTCTCTTCTCCTGACTTCTATAACACCTTACATACCTTGATTTTCTTTGGATTCTTCTACCTCATGAGATATCTGTTAAAACTAAACTAAGAAAAACATCAATAGAGCCTTTTTTTAGAAAGGGCATAATGTCTGAGTTTATGGTGATCTGTGTTTGTGTTTCAGTGGATCAAGAGATAGCACCTCTCTCTTCTTTGCCTGAAAAAAACAGAGGAAACAGGCCATGCAAATCAAAATCCCAAGTTTCGTGCTGGAGAGCTGCTGGAAGTGTGACCTAGGAGCATGTCAATGATATTCTTCCATGGTAGTATCTTCATAGGCAGATTTTTTTGCAAGTCATAAGCAACACAGGTCCATCATAGCAGAACTACAGTTCCCAACTTACGTTTATCATTAGCAAAGAGTTGGCCAGATTATGAGTTCACAGACAGGTGTATTCTGAAAGTGAAGCATAGAACTTCACATGCCTTGGTCTCTTATTCCAAATCCAGGGATTACACAGGTTCCCTCTCTTATGCTGGAGAGACACCATGAATGGTGGAAGAGGAGGGAACCATGAATGTTACTGTATTGGAGTTGCTACCAAACAAGATAAAACAAAGATTTGGAGTATTTCCTCCTAAAATCATGAGAAGAAACTTGTAAAAATTTGATAGGTATGCCATCACACCAAAATTGATAAATGTTTGTATGATATGTATGTGTACATGTAATATATTCACATATGAATATGTATATTATATGATGTAAACTATGTCCCAGAAAGCAAAAACAACTTTATCACAAGAAGATTATATGAACAATTTATGAACAGTATTTCTTTTTTCTAATTCAACATAGTTTCTAAATCTACAAACTATATTTAATTTTTATAACTAGAAAGATAAATTTTAAAATTCTCTAGTTACAAAACATAGACATTAATTCTGGTTCAGTCTGAGTTTACTTTGCAACCAATATAGCATACAACTCAAAAACCTTACATTGATTTTGCCTATTAAAAGTGGTTTTCAAAAAGTTGATAAGATCAACTTCTGACTACTTTTTCATTTGTTAAATGGTACACTAGCCAAGTATCAGATATAGAGTAATTGCAAGTCAAATATAGGGAAAGGGAACAAGGGAAGAAGGAAGGGGAAAGAAGAAAGGAAATGAAGAAAAAGAAAATAGAAGGAAAAATAGAAACAAAGCTTTTGTAAATAAGGAGAGGAAGAAGTGCTGAAAGTAGCAGAAGGAAATGCGGAAAAATAAAGCCAATATATAAAATGTACAGGTACACATTCCCTTTGATGAGTGTTATCGCTGTATAGACCTAAAATATACCAATAAAATTAATTTTTAAAAACTCAAATATAAATTATACCAAATCAACTCCAGATACTTTTAAGTAATTAGGTATCATAGGTGAGCTACTTAACTTGAACATAAACTCAAGAGCAGAGCCTTGATTTTTGTAAACTTTGGGAAGCCTACTATGTTACTCAATCTCTCACATGACAACTGCACAATGTTCATCGTGATGATTGATGTATTCTTTAATTCTCAAAGATTTATTAAACCCCTTCTACATGCCAGGCACTACTCCCAACAGAGATAGCAGAGAACCAGACTGATAAAGTCTCACACTAACAGAACCAATATTTTCCTACAGAGAAATGGAAAATTAAAACATAAAAAACAAGAAAGTGTCAGATTGTGATAGATGCTATAAAAGAAAGTAAATCAGAGTGATTATGACAGAGAGTGAATGGGGTGGGACGCCTTCTTGGAGGAGGTAACATTTAGAATGAGAGCTAAAAGGCCAGGAGAGCACTATTTCCCTGAGGCTGCACAGGTTGCCAAGCAGTAGGCAGGTGGTTGAAGAACTGGGAAAAGAACCATGTGGCCTGGAGGAGGATGTGACATGAGGTTCAGAGCTAACAAGAGGCTGAGAACGTGGGCCCACATAATTGAATTTAACTCTAAATAAGATGGAACATCATTGGGGAATTTTGAGATGAAGTGAAAGCTGAACTCTGAAAAAATTACTTAAAAGATATAAAAACTAAGAAATTTTAAGCAAAAGTTTCGAATAACTTCCTGTTTAAAACAAGAGTCCATTCTTGTCTAGAGCCTAGGCCTCTGCTTTTGAGTTTGTTTAGTTGAGTAGGTCACCTGTCTAGGACAGTCCTGAGGAGTAAACTGAGTAGCACTTAGATAAATCAAGATAATAATAAATTCATTTGGAGAAATTGAAGCTATATTAGAAACCAAAGAAATAGAATTGATACTCAAAATACAGAAGAACACAGAGAGCAAGACTGAGAAAATTTCAACTGAAAAAAGATGTACAAATGGCTAGAGAAAAAAAATATATAAAATACTGTGGCTAATGAAAAAGACAAAGAACATTTAATTGCATAATTGGTGTTCAAAAGATGAGACCAAAATATTTAGAACAAAAACATCATTCAAATCTATAGAATGAGAAAATATTTCTGAAATAAAATTTAGAATCCATAAATTTCAATAGTGTTCCATTGCAGGAACTAACCAAGAAAATCGTGTTGCAATTTAACTTGAAAGAGAAAGATTCCTATGAGATTACAAACACAAAAAGCAAGTTATCTACAAGACAGGCTAGCCTCAGGCCAGGGTATTTTTCACAGCAACTTTCAGTGCCAAGAGGCATTGGAATAAAAGCAGCAGAGTTCAAAGGCAAAAAGTAAAAATAGAGATTGAATCAAGAATTTAATATCCAGCCAAGCTGTTATTTATTGTTAAAAGCACCATAAATACAATCTCAAACATACAGAGCCTTGGGAAATAGAGCACTCATGAACCTTCCTCGGAAGCAGTAAATAATGAAATGCAGCTAAATAAGAGGTACATCGAAGTAAAGAACTCAGGAATGATGACATATTTCTCAAAAAGGAAAGAAGACTAACTGTGAATATTGAATCCATTTGAATATGGACTAGTAGTATAGAACTGTAGAAATCATAATTGCAGAATACAGTTGGCCTACCATAACAGTAGGTTTCAATCCCATCACAGAACAACTGAAAGAAAAAATTTGAAAAAAAAATGTACTTACACTGAATGTTCACAGACTCTTTTCTTGTCATTATTTCCTGAACAATATGCTATGACAACTATTAACATACCATTTATACTATATTTAGGTAGTAAGAAATCTAGAAGTGCTTTAAAGTATTTAAGAGGGTGTGCATAGGTTATATGCAAATATTGTCCCATTTTATATAAAGAATTTAAGCATCTGCAGATTTTGCACCCTGGGAAAGCCTTGGAACCAATCATCCATGAATACTGAGGGACAACTGTGATCAATGTAAGGCTAACATAACCTCAAATTTTAGGGGCTTAAGACAATGAAAGTTTGCTTTTAACTCATGTCATTGTGTAATATCAGTTGTTGGATGGGCCCTCCATTTGGTGCGTTAATTTGAGAGCTCAGAATCATGCTTTATGTGTAGTTTTATGATTTTCAGTGTAATTTTATGATCATGCTGGATCCATTCTGTGAGTAGAGAGAGAGAAGAGAGAAGAGAAGGCCTACTCACCCTTAACTACTTGTGACTGAAAATATGGCAATTTACTCTCACTTATATTTATGACTGAGAGTTATGAGCACTCTTCATTAAATAGAATATAATGCAATTATTCCAAAACATAAAAACATAAGCATAAAGTGATAAAACTTGGGTGGTAATCATAAGAATTGGTGGAAAGAGGTATATATTTTCTCATTTTTCATAACAGAAATTAATAAATTCTTTCTAAATTTCCTGAGAGATAAAAGTTTCTTCAAGTATGATAAAAATTGATAAATGTTTATATTGTAAAAAACTTTGAAAAGGTGCATTGCATTAATCTTCCTGACAATACTCCCCCTCACTTCAAACACACTTATCCCATCCTTGGCACTTTTTGAAGCAGCTCTGGAAGTGCTGTTTCATGAATGTCTTTAGCTGCGTTATTTTGAGTGCCTTGGTGTCCTCAATTTACTAAAGATGTTTACTTTTCATGGTCATTTTGGTTTGGGGAAGTGCCATAAGTTTCATGATGCCAAATGCAGAGAATAAGGTGGATGAGGAAATACTATGTTACAAACCTGCCTTTCCTTTGAATGATAGCCAGCGGCATTCATTGTATTTTTAATGATACCTTACAAGGATGCTCAGGAAAAAGAACTTACAGAACTGCTTCAGAAAGTGGCAAAAATGATTGGATAAACGTGTTCAAAGGAAGGGGAAGTATTTTGAGGCAGATTAGTGGCAGTGTATTTTTATTATAATAAATTATTTTTGATTTAAATATTTACCACATATTTTGATCATACTTCATATTAATAATATAAATACAGACAGTATTTATGAAGAACGAATTAAAGACTATAGGTTACAGTTTACATCTAAAATGTTCCCTGAAATACTCATGTGCTTGGAAGTGGGACTTGTGAAAGGCGATTGGATCTTGGGGGCACTATATGCATCAGTGGGTTCATCCACTAATGAGTCCAATCACAGAGTGTGATGAGGAGTGCCCTGAAGAGGTGGTTCAGTGGAAACAGGACCTGGAAGGAATGGATCTCCTTCTCTACCCCCTTGCTTCATTCTCTGTCTCCTATTCACTGTAACATGAGCAGCTTTTCTCTGCTCAGGACCTTCCAACATACAATTTCTACCTTGGAGTAGCTGACCAGAGATTCTAACCATGAGCCAAAGGAAACCTCTCCTCCTCTAAGTCAAAAATATCAGATATTGAGTCTCAAGAATGGAAAGGCAACTAATACACCATGGAAGAATAACAACCCATTAAAAACCACTCAAATCATCCATCTTGGCTAAGATGAAGCATTTGAACTGTTTTAAAGAGAAAATATTTAAAGAGAAGATGGGTTCAATATTCAAGAGATAATGAGATGGTAGACAGTCCTTGATTATTAATTGTATATCATGGTGGTAGAATTGGAAAATAAAGAAGAAAGAGTCAAGGTGATTCCCTAGTACGATACCTAATCTTACAGGAAGTACAGAAAAATGTGATTGTAAATGGAGAGAGGAAAGTAGATTCAGTTTGAGTAATCCTGGGGTTAAAGTGGAACATTCAGTTAGAGAGATCTAAGACCCTGAGAAAGGTAGGAACATAAAATTTATAAATGAAAATCAGTTGGGCCAGGGATTTAGCTCGGTGACACGTTACCTGTCTGGCAAGTGTGAGGTCCTGAGTTTAATTTCCAGTATCTTCCCCCAAAAAAGGAAGAAAATCATTAGTATGTAAAGAATAACAGATGACAAATAGAGTTGTTAGAAGGGAACAGGTCACAATATGACATTTCTCTGACAGGTCAGCGTTTTCTATCAGTTCAAAGGTATGAGCAAACCTTCACTTCTATTCCTGGAAATCACTTGCCAACCCAACTCCTAAATTGAAAACAGGAAGGCTGCTTGGCCAATGATGGAGTTAGAGGTTCTGGGTAGCAAAAAGAGCACATTAGAAAGAAGTGGGTGGATTCCTTTCCACAGACTTTGGTGATTAAGGAAACTGTTGGTAATCAAGACAAAACTTATCTCAGGGGATGTGAAGAATCACCTCATATCACAGATGGCCATTTTCCCTCCTTCTCTAACTGGGCCATTTGATATGGATATGTTCTCTTTCTGGGTATGACCAAATTATGGAACACACTAATTAAATCAAGAAGTGACTAAGTGCTTCCTTCTCAGGCAAAATAATTCAACCATCCTTTTAAAGTAAATGGCTAAAAGGCAATCACATACAATTCACACAAAATTTCATTGCTTAAACCCAAGTACAATATTTTAAGTAGTCTCACCTATCTAATTTATGTCTAATGTTCAGAGGCTTTAATTGTTTAATTGAACATTCTGGTGACCAAAGAAAGTCTTGTTACAAAGTGTTATTTCCTTTGTGAGACAGTACAATAGGGAATTGACTCAGGAATCCTTTAATGAGGCAAAAGTTCAATAAATTTAGATGTGAAATCCTTGAATTTCAATATATTTCATTTTGTATGTTTATATATCTACAACATAATTAAGAATACTGCACTGTACTTGAATATTGTGTTAGCTTTCTGATACTGTAACAAATATCAGCATATAAAGAGAAAAATTCTGTCTTGCTCCCCATTTTCTGATTTCAGCTCATGGTTTGTCAGTCTATTGTTTTAGGACCAGTAAAAAGACATTGTATCAGGACAGGAGCATGTGGTGAAAGGACCCCCTCACCTCATCACAGCCAGGAGTCAAGGAAATAAAAAGGTTCAGAGTTCCAGTAACTCCTTCAAGGGCAAAACCCTGATGATTTAACTTCTTCTCACTAACTCCTGCATCTTAAGGGGTTTACCAAGTTCTATTAATGCCACTGGGAGGGAAGAAGCAGGAAACCAAGTCACCAACACAGGGGACGTTAGGGGACATTCCAGATCCAAACTATAGTATACGTGTTTATTTGCATTATTTACTGCTATGGAGTGGCTCAGGAATTGCATTTGAAAATAGCAACTCTTTGAAATTAAAATATTAACTCACTTGTACTTTAATGACAAAAGTGATCAAGTGGTTTTTTAAATTCAGACTAATATATATCTCTCACTGCTGTGTTGTAACTTCAAAGCTGTGAACTTATTATTGCCTGGGAGGTCTGTATTCTATCATCACTGTTGTGATTTCACAGAGTAATATAAAGAGAAGCTGTGTGTTTCTAGCATCTATTTAAAATGAAATAGGTAAATATATCCATTAAATACAGAAAATCATATACTTTTATCTCATCTCAAAGAAAAATCTCATTTTATCCAAAATTCTCTTTTTACCCTAATTGTATACTTTAGGCTTTTAAATATAGTGTATGTATATATTATATTATATTATAATATAATATAATATGTTGAAAAAGACATTGATGCTTATACTATGGAATCGATCCAGGCAGGCAGAAAACTGGGGCAAATTAGTCAAATGTTTTGCACCACATGATTTCTATTTCACTAATTAGTTCAACTTCTTCATTTAGTTGAGTAGTGTGAACTTCTGTTTCAAATGCACAGCTTTTATATTTTTGCAAAGTTGCCTTTTTGAGGGAATTTCAGTCTTGATTTTCTTTTTCACTTCCCATTTACCATTTCAATCTGAGACTTTAATACTGTTTCCACAGTTACAAACCTCAGTTAATTGTGGCCCTGGGAGTTGAGTTCTCAAGTTTGTATCCAATCCCCTTAAGTCTCTCAGGTCCCAGCGTAGACGGTAGGCTCCAAATGTCACCCCTAGGGACTGGAACAGTGCCTGCCTGTTCATCCTGCCTGACAAACACTGTTAGTAAGCTAGGAGGCAATGGCTCATTGCCAGGGCTTTAGCTTAGGGAAACCAACCAAGGAAAACATTTTTTGTCTTGTAGAAAAGAGGAGGTTGACAGTGTCCCTGTCTAATGGCAGCTTTGCCAGGTTGGCAAAGTAGAAAGCAAACCACTGGAGGAAAGGAAGTTACCAGGGGGCTGAGTTTTTCAAATTTCCTGGGTTGCCATGTAGATACACAAATTGTGTTAAAACTCGGAAGCAATTTTTCCTTATCACTGCAATTCAAAATTCTACCGGCTCTTCAAGGTTTAGTTCAAATTTGATTTTCCATATTAAATTATGCTCTTCTATATCAAAAACATTTTAGGCTACAGAAAAATACAAATAATAACAAACACTTGTGAATTATATAATTTACTAGGTGAGTTTCTTCTAATAACGATTTATTCTCTGGAAAAAGAGGGTCACACAATACTGAGACAGAAATCGCTTACCAATGTCCAAGTAATTGCTATGTCACGTGGGCAAATGAATCACGAACAGGAGGCAGTTGTGTCTGAATTCATCTACCTCTCCTTTTGGCTCATGCAGACATTGTTATTGCCTTTACTCATTCTAAGTTCTACAACCCTCCAATCTCTCAGACTTATGCTTCTGTAATGGACCTATCTGGCATCCCCAACAGCGCTCCAGCCAGGAACTCAGCTTACATCTGCTTTGATTCAGAGCGTAAAGGAAAGCGCTCACAGAACGGACATGTTTAGTCACTTGTCCGGCCTTAATAGTTCTTTTCTCGTGATTCTGACTTTTGCCTTTTTTGGTTAAATGGTGGCCTCTCTTGTTGCAGCTCTCATTCCTAAGCACCTGAGAATGTGATATGATTTGAAAATAGGTTTGTTGAAGGTATATTTGGTTAAAATGAGTTCATATTGGAATAGGGTGAGCTCCTAATTAAACATGATGGGACCATATAAAAAAGGAAAGTTTGAGCTGGGTGCAGTAGCATACGTCTGTAATTCTAGCATTCAGGAGGCTGAGGCAGGAGGATCATTGTGAATTCAAGGTCAGTTTGGGCTACAAAGTGAGCTCAAGGCCAGTCTGAACTACATAGTGAGACTCTATCTTAAAAAGACAAAAAAAAAAAAAAAAAAGGAAATTTGGAACCCAAACACTCACAGAAGAAAATGTATAGACACATAGGAATCAGATGTCCATGTGATGACAGGAGCAGATTGGAGTGAGTCATGTGCAAGCCAACAATACCAAGAACTGTTGGCAAAAGAAGCGGAGCATTCAGCCCTATAGATTTCTATGGGAACATGGTCCTGTTGACACCTGATTCTGACTTCTAGCCTCTAGAGCTCTGAAACAAAAAATTTCTTTGCTTTACACTAAGTAAAATAAATAAATGTTTATTAAAAGGTATTAACAATGATGCTAATGTCACTTTTCAATCTACTTCCAGCACAATTCTTCTTTGCCTTTGCCGGAAGCTGCTGGCTGCCTGTCAAGCTGTTAGGCAGTTTCTCAATGGTTATGCCCTTTTCCTGATCTCAATATTTTACTGGGAGTCCAGGCATGAGAGTCCTGCCCCTATCCAAGCATGTAAACACTTAGAATGGAAATGCAGTGTGGAAATACGGCAGGACCTACCACTTTGACTATAAACCATTACACCTATTGTACTTTCCCAAACTTCTTCTGATTCCTGTCACATTCAACATTTGGTTTGGTTTTTATTCACTTATTTTATACCAACCCTATGTAGCCAGGATGTGTTATTTCCCACCATGACTGTAAATTCTCAGAGCAGTATCATTCCCCTTTTAAGACAAGTTAGGACATACTCCCAAGATTGTTATACAGATGTAATGCAGTCCCTATCAAAATACCATTAGCATATGTCACATAACTAGAGAAAATATTCCTAAAATTCATTTGGAACCAGAAGAGACCTAGAATAGCAAAAGCAATTCTGGGTAACAAAGGCAAGGCAAAAGGCATCAAAATTCCTGACTTGAAGTTATACTATAAAGCCACTATGGTACAATCAGCATGGTAATGAAAAAAAAAAACAGACCTGAGGATCAGTAGAACAGGTTAAAAGATGCAAAGAATCTACAAACACACACCACCACCTTATTTTTGACAGAGGCCAAACATATTCACTGGAATAACTGGAATAAAGCTGGAATAACTGGCTTTCTACATGCTGAAGACTAATACTAGACCCATGTCTATAACCATGCACTAAACAAAAATCAAAATGGATCAAAGATCTAAATATTAAAAGGGAAACACTAAATCTGCTGGAATTCAAAGTAGGTCAAAATCTTGCAGACATAAGTGTATGCAGAGAGTTCTTGAACAAAATCCAGACTGCACAGGAAATACTTCAAAGAATCAACAACTGGGATCTCATTTTACTAAAAAGCTTTTACACATCAAAAGACATCACCAACAGAGTGAAAAAAAACCCACAGAGTGAGAAAAAGTTTAGCCAATTGTGCATCAGACAGAAGACTTCTATCTAAAACATATAACGAACTGAAAAAAATCAGACCTCTGAAATTCAAAACCCAATATAAAAATGGGTATCTGAGATGAACACACACTCCTCAGATGAAGAAATACAAATTGAAAATAAATATATGAAAAAATGTTCAACCTCATTGGTCACTCAAGAGATGCAGATTAAAATAACACTGAGATTCCATCTCAGCCTAGAAAGAATGACTCTCATCAACAAATCAACCAGTAACAAATGCTTCCAGGGCTGTGGGGATAAAGAACTATTCTCCACTGTTGGTGGGAAGATAAACTGCTGCAATCACTGTGAAAATCAGTGTGGAAATTCTGCAAAAAACTAAGATATATTGGTCCTGTTCAATCCAGATATTCCCCTCCCAGGTGTTTTTCCAGAAGAACTGAAAACATACCACAGCAATACATGTGCACCCATGTTCATAGCAGCACAATTTGTAATAGCTAAATCTTGGAAGCAACCAAAATGCTCATCAACTGAGTAATAGATTAAAAAGATGTGATATTCTTATACAATGGAGTCCTACTCAGCTATTACAAAAAGGATAAATTTGAGACTCTATAGATAAATGGATGCAACTAGAGATTATACTCATAAGTGGAATAAATCAGACTCATATGTGTAAACATCATACTGTTTCCCTAGTGTAAGAAACTGAAAGAACAAATAAGATTCAAAATGTCCAATAATAATTGTGAAATGAGAAGAAATTGTTCAATAGGAAAGAGAAACTAGGGTGGGGGAAAAAAGAAAAGAATGAAGGGAAAAGGATAAATCAAGAAATAAATAAACACAAGAAACTTTAAAAAGTTACACTACTACTTTCTATTAGTTTATTGAAAAGAAAGGTTTGTGCTTATATTGTTTGATCATTTTTTTCATGCCTGTATCTTGTAATCTGAGCAATTACTATAAAGATAACAATATGCAATGTATTAACTATTGTTATTGTCCTATCTTGTTTTCAAATTTTGTATCATTGTTCTTATTATTTTT
The DNA here is from genome assembly GCA_004027295.1 of Dolichotis patagonum. NCBI lineage: Eukaryota > Metazoa > Chordata > Mammalia > Rodentia > Caviidae > Dolichotis > Dolichotis patagonum. Next base: position 67,708 of record PVJX010003426.1, on the reverse strand, counting down.
TCTCTTTAAAATAAAAAAAAATTAAAGAAAACTGGGAGAATGTCCAATTTAAGAGCTCCTACTCTATGGTAGATTACCCTTGTAACCAATCAGTTTTTCAGAAAATGCCTTACTTTAGAGAAGAGACAACATTACAGCATCAAATGGTTATTGATAGCATTGACAACCTACTGTGAAGAAATCCATGATTTAAGCATTATAATAAGATAAAAATGCACAAAGACTTTATTTCATTTCCTTAGAAGTATCTATCTGATATTAAAATTTGGTTTATATTTTAGGGACTTGTAATGTTTTGATATTTTCCCAAAGCAAACCCAAAATTTAGGTCTGCTCAAGCATTGAATAAGGATTGTTTACCGTAAGTCAACTTATCAGCACCACTCACTTTTTTATCAGAGTTTGAAAGTACGTTACTCTATCTCATTGGTTTGTTTTGCACTGGCAGCAGATCACTGTATAAAAAAGCTGCCAAGGTGCACCTTACGGAACTTACTCAGCACCTTTCCCTCTGTGACTGCATCTCACACAAACTGAATGTGTCCTTTGACTTGTATCTATCAAAACTGCCATCAAAATTCAATAAAGTACTCAAAATGTAGACTTATCAGAGTCACAAAAACTGTTGTGGCTGTTTATTAGTCGCGAAGTGACTATCCTAAAGCAAACTAACCATCTCTTGTTTTTCTTTTAATCTCTATTTTCCAGACACTGCAAATGGATGTAAGCAAGCTGAACATAACCTTGCTTAAGATATTTCGCCAGGGAGTGGCGGCAGCTTTAGGACTCTTACCCCAGCAAGTGCACATCAATCGCCTGATCGTAAGATGCCTACAATTCACATTTTCAGAATTTAACTCATTTTTAAGTCATTGAAGGGCTCATGCTATACTTTTATCACTCCTAAGCCAAACTGACCTACCATCTGTTTTTGAAAATGAAGTTTTATTGTAATAAGCCAAAGTCACTCATTCACATGTTGGCCACTTCTGCTTTCATGTTTATGGTGGCAAAATTAAATAGTTGCAACAGATTATTTGCCCCATGAAATCTTTGGTATTTACAATCTGGTCTGTTACAGAAAAATGTTTGGCGATTCTGTCATAGGTCAAGACTGGCTAGCCTGACATGTATGAATAAAGGGGCCCAAAAATACTTGCCTTACAATCTGTTCCTACTTCTAAAATACTCCAAATGAAAGTAGACACTCTATGTTAGTTGAGGCACTGTTTTCAGAGGGCCATTTTAAAACCTCAAGTGTGTCAGTGCAGTGATGGGTGCTGAGTGCACAGGGCAGGGGATTTTGAGTAAGGAGAGCATCCCACATGGGATGCAAGAACTGATGGTCCAGAAAGGCCAAGACAAAAGTTGGATGAGCATCTGAGGAAGACCCAGGGGACCCCATCATCAGCCTGTCAATCACCCAATCCTTGCTCTACCCCCCGCTCAGCGTGTGTGAACCTGAACATCATCCAACTCTGTGTTTCCATCTGCATTTGAAAGTAGATGTGAATAAAAGGAGAAAAGGCAAATCGCAAATCAGAGGGTATTTTCTGTATAAGAAGCTAGTTACCTAAGATTTGGGTGAAAAGCAATTTGGAAACTTTGTACTTTTTTTAAAATTTTCATTGCATTGAAAGCCCAAAAAAGGACTGTATGGCCGTAAGTTACTATGTCCCTGCTTGAGCTCGCTTTGTATTGCATTCTCATCTGCATTCCCCGATATGACAGAATTTGCCTTATGCTTCTTTGTTCTATATGTGGAGGGTGAGTTGTTTTATTCCACATAAAAATTTTTATTCTGTGAGTCAACAGTTTTACGGTACTATTAGTGTTTTTTATAGACCCAAGTTTTAACTCAGTATCACAAAAGCTCAAACATAGCTTTTTCTAATATCCTTTAAGAGTAAAATATGTTATTATATCCAGGGAATACTTTGTTAAAGTGAAAAGACTTAGGTATAATAAAAGTTTGGGGCCTATTTCTAGATTTGTTTATACACACAAATATCATAGGTATTATTTTATGTGCATAGACTTAATGAGCATAGTAACTGTTTACAGGGATAAAAGAGGATTTGGCACATCCAGAAAAGGATCTACATGCCCTTGGAGAATGTTAGTAGCATTGTTCAGAGAAGTTATTATAGTAGGCAGAGGTATGATACCTGGGGCAACAGAGCAGGGTGATTAAGCACAAGAGCCTTGGAGACAGACAGACCATCCTCCATTGGCAACGTGGCCATGCCACAGCTGTGTGACCACAATCAAGCTACTTGCATTTCTTCATGTGTAAAATTGAGATAACCACAATACCCACCTTGTGGGAATATTTTCAGCATTAACTTAGAAAACAGATTTAAAGGACATAGGAGCATGTGATGCACAAAACCAGTGTTCTCTTGTACCATTTTTCTTATTAGGTCATAAACTTATGCAAATTATCACAAACATTTTTCACATCAGTATAAATACTGGCCATCATTATCTGTCGCTCCTGTAATACAGAAGTGTTTTTGTGGGTTGCTAGTATACACTGATATTTCATTTTGTGCCTGGATAAACTTCTGACAAACTGCATTCAAAGAAAAATTTCTAGCATAAGCGATGGGTCGAAAAAGACTAATAATAATTTCGTTCTATAAGTGTATACTAAAAGTTTTAAAAGACAATATTTTTCAATGTCTTTTTCACCTGATGGGTTTTTTTAATGTGTATGTGACACATAAGCCATTAATGGCATGAAGTTTGTCTCCATTTCAGCTCATGAGAGCATATTAGTAGGAAAAGAATCATGATATCACTGCATATTTCTTTGTTCTACATGTAGAGAGTGAGTTGTTTTATTCCACATTTAAAAAATGGAATTTCTGCATAGGCATTTCAACCAAAAGGCAATTTTTTAAAGTGTTACATATTAAGGTGAACAAAATCAGGGGAGGAACTTCAAAACCTGCCTACCACTGTCTTCCTTGGCTCAACCAGCCTTTACATTCATATAAATGATAAGAAAAACTTACAGAACATATAACAACTATACTGTTACTTCAGATTTTATTTGATTTTAAAGTACCTCCTTAAGCATAATTATTCAGGAAACATCTGAACAATCTATTTCAAACATTAAAATGTATGATGGGGAATATACCAATGGCCAGTAAAATATAAAATTCCAAGTTTTTAAGCGCCAAGTAACTGAGAGAAAACCCTTTGAAGATATTAGACCTTATATTGGTAATATTAACTCTATCTTAGAATAACAAATGTGATCCCCAAGATGACTTTTAGAATTCTAGGATGTATTCTTAGATGTTAGAATTCTAGGATGTTCTTTAATGTTCCCAAGTAATGGTAAAAACATTGCCCAAAGTTGCTTAAAATGTCTATAATGCATATAAATAATCTGTTTTTGCTAGGAAAAGAAGAACAGTGTTGAACTATTTGTGTCTCCTATAAACCGAAAAACAGGAAATTCTGACACTCTGCCAGCAGAGGAAGTATTGCATTCCCTTAATATCAATGTTTTGCACCAAAGTTTATCCCAATTTGGAATTACAGAAGTCTCCCCCGAGGTAGGTTATTGCATGTAATATTTCATTTACAGTGCATGCCTGTAATCGCAGCACTTGGGAAGCTGAGGTAGGGGAATTGCTGTGAGTTCGAGTTGAAGGCCAACCTGAACTGCGTACTGAGACCATCTGAAAAGAAAAAAAAAACCTTCATTAAAAAATTTTTCACAGTTAAAATAATATGGTAATCTACATTGATATGGTAATGAGGCTTTGAGATGAAAGCTGTGTGTTGTACATTATTTAATTTTAAAAGTCTGCCTAAGGGTCATATTTCTCTACTCTTCATACCATTTATGTTTATTCTTTCAGGAGATTCTTTTCCACTTTAAAGTTTCACTTTTTGACACTTTCTTCTTGAAATTCTTGTAATTTATTTTGATTGCCTAAAAGACCAGGTAGAGATGTTTGGCAGTTGATTACTTGAAACGGGCATGTCAAAAAACAAACCAAAACCCACATCCTTGCCTTTCTTCAACAAATACACCCATCCTCATTGCCTTCATCCTTAAAATGGTCACCAAATATTTTCCCCACTTTGGAATTCATTTGATATATGCTTTTTCCTTTGCTGAGGAACCAGCCTTAAGAACCATGGATATTTTCTTCGTAATATTTTATAAATTTGGTACTGTTAAAAAAAACTTTCCCCTACCATCATCAACTGTCTGTCTTCCTATTATGTCAGTTTCTCTGGACCTCAGTTTCTTTTTATATTAAATGGATCTATCATATAGTCTTGTCTTGAATACTTGAAATATGAATTACATTTTTCAAATATATGTGGAAATCTTCACATCAAGTGGCATCATATGAATATAATTTGAATAGTGATTTCATTGGCAAAATACAAACATGCAGTCCTCCTTTGCTATCCTTGATGAAGTGGTTCCAGAACTCTCATGGACACAAGAATCACTGAGTGGTCATATTGCTCAAATAAATGGGTGTTGTATTTACAGAATACTCTCCTACATATTTTAAATTGTCTCTAGATTATACATACTAGCTAACAGAATGTTAGTGCTATGAAAAATGCACTGAATTATTTAGGGAATAATGACAAGAAAAATTCAGTATATGTGAAACATAGGTGCAAGGGGTTTGTTCCTAATATTCTCTACCCAGAGTCGGCTGAATTTGTGAATTCCGAAACCACAGATCGGTGTGTCAATTTATATGATTGAACTGTGACTGTTACAACAACCTCCATGGACCTAGTTTTTCCCATTTTCTGCCTTTCTGTCCAAAATGTATATTTGTTGTTGTTGCTTTAGGTTTCACAGGGGTTTTTTTTCCATGAAAAGCATGTTTCTCAATGTAAATCTTGCCTTCCTAATTGTATGATTCTTCTTAACTTTCAAAATACTATAAAGTCAGTATTTCTTCTTATGGTGTATTATCCTCTGTGTGCTAGGCTAAATGACCGTTGAACAGCCTTTTCTTCATGTGTGTTTCAGTAGTTCTAAGCTTAGTGGATATCATGACACCCATAATTCCCTCTTCTTTCCATGCTGTGGGGTATGTTGGTCCTTCTCTGTACCTTTTGTTTTGCAAGATCAGTCCCCCATGCAATGAAACCTTCCCTTATGCCGTCACAGATAAGATGCTCAGTGCACTGTGTTCCCATTGAGTTTGGTTCCAACACTTTTTGTGCCACATTGGCTTCCAAGTCTGTGTTTTTCCATGAGTTCCTTGAGAGCATATCACATGTTCTTTTATATGTGTCTTTAATGCCTTCCCTTACTGCCTGGCATATAATTGGGTGCACAATGAATAAGTGAGTTAGCAAACAGCTAAGCATCATGCTAGATACTAACAAAGTCAGGAAAATAAATGTATAATTAATAAACAAGGAAATAAATTAATACATGATTCTTGCTCTCAATGACTTTATACTTCATAGAGCAAATAAAATACTAACAGATAAGGCAAATACAGAGCTATGATAAAGTTACCATGCTGTGCATGGGAGCACTGAAGAAGAGACCACCTTGTTCTTCTGAGAGGCCAAAGGGTGGGCTCAAAATGGGCATAATCATTCCCATTCCCTTGCCCAGCTACATGTGAATCGAAAGCAGCTCACATAGAATAACAAACTGAACCTCCTTCCTTCCATGAGGGCTTTCATGGGCCCTCGCAGACTGACCTGAGCACATACTGCCTAAGGCAATTCCCCTTTAAATTTTAAAAAGAACATTGAATTAATGTATTCTACTTTTTATAAGCTCTTAGAGAATATACGCATTCTTTCCTGTTTTTTTATTCTAATTTTAAATGCCACTTTGAAGCCTTTAGAAAAACAGCAGTTTATTAAGTCACTCACATTTGAAAACCAAGGTTATATTACCATGTAAAAAGAACTGGTGAAAATCAAGTACCTGGGAATCCTCCAACACACCCCAGTTCAGGAAAGATGAAAAACTTACCTGTATCATCTATCACAGAGACTCCAGTCCAAGATGGACAACAAGATCTATCCAGTATTTCAATAATGGAAATGTATGACCAAAATGTGATAATTTTTCATAAAATCACTAAAATCTAGAAATCTAGGAGATCTTCAGCCTATGAAATTTACATTATGGGAGGTCAGCACATGATTGTGTGAATCTTTTGTTCACGCACTCCTAGAAGGTGTCAAACATGGCCCTCTGACCTGAAGCTCTAAGTGCAAAAACAGAAGGAAACCGTAAAGAAAACCCTTGTGGTGAGCAGGAACCCTCATGAGTTTAGAACGGCTACAACCTAAAGGAACCAGCAGAAACACTGCTGGATAATTGTTGGATAACTGCTGGAAACTAATCAGTGATATTCTATGAGTTTTACCCCACACTTTCAGTCATATTTTTGTGCTTGATGTTTTATAACAGCTAATGCTTTGACACATTGTTTCACATTTTAATTCTCAAAATATAGCTTTCTGTGATACATGTTTATTAACAAAAATAAAAAAGAAACAGTCTTTGGCTTTTTGTCTTCACATGCATAATAGAACATCACGAATGGTGTCTCAAACCACCTATTCTTAAATTTAAGTTAATTACTTTCTTGGAAGGATATGATTTTTGTTGTTGCTGTTTCTTTATAGGCTTAATTTTTTTATAATTGGAAATGACTCTTGGGAAACAAAGAAAAATATGAAACAAGAACTACTTTTGTTTGTTTATTGTGCTTCCAATCTAAGTTTCTTGAGAGAAAAGATATTATTTCTTTTATACTTTCATGTATTATTTAAAACATTAAAGCAATCCAAGTAGATTGCCTGATGTTTATAAAGATAAAACTACACATATCTCTTCCTGCCAAATACATCAAATTCTGGGAAAATCAAATTAAACTCATTTTCAATTTCTATTTACAAATTTATTCAAAATGAACTAAATATCTCTTGAAATAATAAGTTCTGTTTTAGAATTATAAAAATCATTAATTTGCTATTCCTTTTGCACAGGTCTTTTATTTAAAAGAGGATGTTACCTTTTTGAAATAATAGGCAAATATATTGACTGATACATTCACGAAATATTTATGAAGACTAACAGGTACAACATATGAATATTAACCATAATTCATGAGTTGAGTGATTTTTTCATTCAAATTTGGAACAATTGTTAGTAGTTACTTTACAGAATTATAGATCTACACAAGTGAGGCTGAGAAGATATACCCTCAGTGTTAACACGTGTTAGATCTTTCTGACCAAGTGTTTACTGTGTGCATAATGCAGAAATCAGGCAATAATCCAACAAAGCCACAGTATGCAGAATACATCTCATTTATCTGCCTAAATCAATTAAATCAACCCAATAACTCATATAATTTCCATTTCATTGCTATTCTATGCTTCATCTCTCCCAAAGAGATGTCTCTTAAAGTCTCTATATCTGTATCAACTTATCTAGCATTTGAAATCAGAGAGAGAAAAAGGAGAAGGTAAGAAAGTAAAAGGAAGGAGGAAGAAAGAGAAGGAAATATTAAGCCATATAGCTATTACACTGTGTAGCTACATAGAAAATTATTAAATCATATAGATATACAGAGAAACCATTGTTAAAAAGGAGCTTGCCTGGATTTTACATAACAAAAGAAAATTAATCAGCTTCTTTCATTGCAAGTTAATGGAGAAAGCACTGTAGCTATGAAATACAGTGTAAGGATGATGCAGAGGCATTAACTTGAGCCAGCCACAAAGTCTGTGAATTACTGAACCTTGTCCCCTGAAAAAATAAAAAAGGCACTGGGGTTACCCTATGCAAAGGTTAGATTGGAGATTCCCGCAAGTTAAGATCTTTCAATTTGTGGGATCTTAACTACAACCTTTTCCCTTTATTACCCTGCCTTTATCAAGTTTTTTAGATCTCTGTACAAATATAGTAGTGCTCAGCAGGAGTAGCATGACTCAGAAGGAAATCTATTTGCCAAGAAAGTGCAATGACTAAGTTCTAGTTCAAAACATCTTTCTAACTAAGGGTGGAGGACGGGAGGGTGAAAAATAATTCTTCCACCATTATCACTTTGGTTGAAAAAGAAAACAAAACAATTTTGTCTCAAGCAGAAAGGAACGTGTTAATTTACAGGTGCTATAGACCTACTGTAAGATAAAGGAAAAATGAACCAAACCAGGTTCAGAACACGTCTTTCCACCCACCTAACCACCCCTCTTAATCCAAATTTCTTATGAGTTTACGCTCAATGCTTTATACTTAAATTTGACACATTTATGCTGCCTACCTGAAGACTTAACTAGTTTGCTTTTGTGACAAACAATGCATGCTATTTAGTTGCCTGCAAAAAAGATCATTTCCATATTTAAACGTCATTCCTACAAGAGTTTTCTCTATTTGTTTCCAGCCATGTTTGTAGAGACATTGAAATAAAAAATGATCCAGCTGATGTCAAAGACGTGAAAGAAAATTGGCACTTGAACCCAATTATTTTCTTTCCAGCAGGATATTGGTTTGCTAATCATTTTGTCAATCAAGTATTTTCAGATTCTACATTAATTTACCATTTACATAAATTTAAAATAAATGTCAAAATCATTTTTGTATCTATGCATCTGTCTAGAAAATAAAAATGATACAGTGACTACATCACTCTTGTACAAGCAATAAAATAAGGAAATTTGATTACTTCAAGCAATAAGTGTCCCTGCAGATAATTCTTATAATTGCAGTTCGACTTAATAGTATTTTACATTCTGCCTTGCAAGTTTCTCTCCCAAGACTAGATTCAGTTTCAAAACAAAACATTTTCATAAGATGTTTTAAGGCCGGTTTTTGTCTAATTAGTAAATATTGAATGTGCTTTGGGACTTAAAAATAATTTAAAACTATTTCAAAATTCAGACACCAAAATATTTTTACCACTGTCTTTGTCACTGGAGACAATATCCAAGGACACACATGTACCATTACTAAGGCAGTAGATGGACAGCTTTCAACAAAATAGAACTGTAGATGAGGGAAGGCATTTGACTTGATGTAGACGGAATATGTTTTTCCTAATCATGAACCACCCGGTTCCAAGTTAAAGTTTCTTTCACTAAAAATCTGTGATGTCACTAATTTACTGGCTTTACTCTAAAACTTGATTTTGGTCAATGTGCTTTTTAAAAAAAAATAGCTAAAGTAACACTAAGAGACATTCACATTTTATTTACATTCTCCATTCTTCCAACCCCCAACATGTTCAGCAAAACCCTATTTGTTAGCTCTTATTATCAAATAACTTTTTTTATGTCCCTTGTTGCTTTAAATATAATAATATAATGACAATTTATATTGGTGGGATGATGCTTTAGACAAATTCTGACAAAGCAAACTGCACTCAAGGGGTGAAAAAATCTGATGATAAAGGGGAGAAGAAAAGGAAGGCAGGATCCTGATACCGCTGCTGTGTTTATTAACGCATCATGAGCTTTTTGTTTGCACCTGTTTCGCTTCCGTTCAGAAGTAAAGCGCAGTGAGTTACAGCACAGGGGCAGGGTGTTGGTGTGGGAGGGGACTCAGAGTAGAAAGAGCTTCGGGTACAGTTTCCTCTGAAGAGAACAGAACTCTCTTACCTATGAACCAGGTAGTTTCCAAGCAAGACAGTCAGGGACGTTTCTGAATGTGAGGTCCTGTGTGCCTTGTCAGGCATGCCTGCTCTGCTACAGAAGACGGAATGATGTCGCAGCGTGTAGGGATGGTAGTCTGCTGTCTGGATCAGTTTGGGAAGCGCTCTGGCAGCAGGAGGGGGGGAGTGCCTCAGTACACTGAATGGAATGAAGCTAAAAACACGTTTGGTGTCTGATAAGAACGTCAGTTTTCTCAAGCTCTCATTTAACGTTGGACTTTCTGTTTTGCTTTTCAAGAAAAATGTTTTACAAGGGCAGCATGAAGCGGACAAAATCTGGAGCAAAGAAGGATTTTATGCTGTTGTCATTTTTCTCAGCATCTTTGTTATCATAGTAACATGTTTGATGGTAAGTTTGCTTCTTTGTATATTTTATCCTTTGCTGAGTCCACTGCTTAATATTATTGGATGCACTGCCATTCAAATAAATGTTGAAAAGACTGAGAGCAGAAGCCAAACTGTAATCCAGTTAGGTCGGGAAGACAGACAGCAGTGTAATTACTAAAGGAAAACCTATGGAAGTGTGACCTGCATAATACAGCCGTAATTGCACTGAAGTTTGAAGTAACTTGATCAAGTCTGAGAATGAAGCTTTAAAAATGTGATTTACTGAGGTCATTTGAAGCCCTCAAAGTCATTAAACTCTCATGGGCATACTTTGTGTTTTATTTCTTCTTTTATGTTGTCTTTTTGGAACTCAGGAAAAAAAACATTAAAAAGAAAAAGAAATATGTCTTTGGGGCAATCAGCAAGAAAGGGCTGATTTCTTTACTTTTAAATGGCCTTGAAAGCCTTCTATGAAATAGCAGGCATAGAAAGGATGTGATTATAACCTCAAAGGCTAAACCACTCTCTACCAACTAACTTTTTAGATGAATGAGTAATATGTAAGTATAAAAGTTTGCACTGCAATCATTATGTCACAGTAATGAACTTGGAATATATTTAAGTTTTAAATACTATCACCCCAAATTAACCTCACCAAACAAATTAAGCAGCACTGTTTGGTATTAAGCAAATTAATAGTTATCTTTCAAGTAGAATAGAATTCTTTTACTCTAAAAATTTTGTGATATAGCATTATATTTGAAATTTACAACTGGGCTTGAATATTTTTTCCTGTGTGCTATGTTTTCCTTGACTTTGCATATTTCAAAAAATTTTTCTTTTTCAATTTTTAAATAACCCCCAACAGTATTATACTATCAGCATATTTCAAAACATTTTTCTTTTTCAATTTTTAAATAACCCCCAACAGCATTATACAGTATTATGCTGTCTACAATAAACAGTATTATCAGGTGTTTTATTGCATTTTGCTTGTTTCTGCTCCCCTTCATGCAAGGAGGTCATCTCAGACAGATTGGGGCTCCATCTGAAAAGCAGAAGCTGAGGGCATCTAAACTGCAAGAATGTAAAACAAGTATGGCCTTAGACCAGGAGAAAACAGGCATGTTTTCTATCCCAAAATACAGGCTGTAGCAAGAACAAACTAAAACTCTTTCCACTGCAATGAATTCAAAGTTATTTCCTAAGAGTTAGAAATTTTAAAAGAATATTTCTAAAACTTGTGATCCAGAAAACAAAAAAATGATCCAAGAATTGAGTTTAAAAAATAGATTTTTGTTTCTTACACAGTGGAGTCTAAGGAAAAAGAATTTTAATGAAAGAGAATTTAAAGTCTTAGGAAAACTAGAAGTATATCTTACTATTTTAAAATGTTGGTTCCTTCTTATGGATAATTGCACTTTAAAATACATGAGTCTTCTTCCCTAACAAGGAAATCCAGAGTATTGTTTTCTACCTTGTCAGTCACAATTAGATTGTTATTTGACTTCAAAGACATGAAAAAGGACAGGAGGAGCTGAGGATGAAGCTACGCAGTGCTAGAGCACTGCCTGGAATGTGACGTCCTGATTTAATCCACAGCAGTGAAAAAAATGGGCACACACAGGGCAAGCGTATAAGCTGATAAATATAAAGGTTACTCATGGGCTAAATAAGTAAGATTCAGAAGAGCAAAGAAAGGCAAAAATCGAAGGAGGAAAATGTGAAGTAACTCATGTACAGTCTGAGCAAAGAGAGGCAGAGCAGGGCTTGCTATCAACACTCTATGTTTCAGACTCAGCAAGTGCAGCTCGGGGAGGGCCAATGTATCCAGCATAACGGGGCACCTTCTTACATTTTGTCCTGTGTGGCCTCACATGGCAGAAAAATCTCTAACAGCCACATTCTCACCCTCTTCAGGCTGGGAGCAACTCTTCTTTCCCAGTATTTTTAAAACACCAATATAAAAGCCTAATTAAGAGTGTTACAAAACAAATCAAGAAAGGTCTCAAAAAATAGGTGATTGCCATCTACTGGGTTAGCAAATAATTTCATCCATTCATTCCATCAACACGTTCCGGGGGACAGTCCACTGTGGGCCTGTGTTGACCCCATACTTAGATGACAGAACAAGGCAGCTAAGTTCCTTGTTCTCTGAAGCCTTCACTCTGGAGAGAGAAATAGACAGTTGTCATACTGTCAATAGTGGTCATACTATACTCCAACTTTATGACATTCTGGTACAAGCAGAACTACACAGACTTTGAAAAGTTAAATGACTTCTGGAAGGTGAGGAGAAGGAGACTGATTAGGTAGAACACAGCAGAAAATATGCCGCGAGACTATTCTGTATTCTATAAAGGTGAACACATGATGCTTTTGATTCATTAGAAGCTATAAAATGCACAACACAGAATAAACAACTAATCTATCCCATGGCTTTTGGTTAATAATAACCCATCAATATTGTTTTATCAATTGTAACAAATGTACCACACCAATATAAAATGTTAGTAGGGAAGTAAGCATGGGAGGAATACATGGGACCTTTCAGTTTCTACTCAATTTTTCTATAAACATAAAACTACTCTAAAATAAATTTCTATTTTAAAAAAATCAAATAGAGATGTGTGCATGAAGAAGGCAACATGGTGAGTAGCGAAACAGAGCAATCTGAAAATTGAGACATGAAAATGTGGGGAAAGAAGCTCCCAAGTGGAGAAGGCCATGTGTGGAATGGTGCTGTCATGAAATAAGCTTTGCCTGTCAGGGGCATCCAGGGGAAAGATAGAAAGTGAATATTTTAGGCAGAGACTTGATGGTGGTGCTTGTTGTTGCTTTGTTCTGTTTTGTTTTTGAGACAGTGTCTCGCTATCAGTTCAGGCTCACCTTGAACTCACTATGTAGCTCAGGCTGGCCTCTGACTCCTGGGGGTTGTCCCGCCTCAGCCTCTCAAGTGCTGGAATTAGAGATGTGCACCACCACACCAGTGACGATGTTGTATTTAAAAGCTCACCGTTTCTGCTAGGGGAGAGTGATTGGCACAGCAGATGGATGAAGTATAGAAACAAGAGGACCCTCCCACAAGAGGAGGAAGATGATGGTGGCCTGGGGAGGGGCAGGAATAAAGAGAAGTGAAAGACTGAGATTTGAAGCTAGAACCACCAGGATTTTTTGCGTCTCAGGTATAAGGGAAAAAAGTAATCAAGGCTGACTCCGAGATTATTCTGTTGACTACCTGGGTGTCAGCACTACCATATCCTGGGAGAGGAACATATTCAGGACTGGGGAATCAACACAGCAAAATAGCACTTTGTTTATATGTGCATAGTTCTTAAATAAATTAAAGAAACAGAATGATAGATTTCAAACACAATCTTAAATTTTAACATGAAAGCACCACCTTAAAAAGGACCATAGGGGAGTTGAGGGTGTAAACTCAGTGGTAGAGCACTTACCTTGCATGTGCAAGGCCATAGACTCAACCCCTAGTACCACAAAAATAAACATAACAGAGTAGCTAGCAGGACACAGAAAGAAACTGCTTTTCACAGAAAAATACACACAGTATGCAAAATAGACAAGAGTAAAATGAAGCTAAGTTTATCTGGTAAAATTTTCCACAGAATAGTCAGTAGTTCATGTTTAGGGACCTGTCAATTATAATTCTTTAAATAAGCTTGTCTTTGTATAAGTGTTCAAATGCTTTTGACAATCATCTTAATTTAAAGTAACATTTTATTTGGACCTCTCAGTAATATTTATAATAAATATTTATTATTTATGTTTACTTATAGTAAAATACTGTATATTTTTTATGCCAACACACAGAGTTGTACTTTTGTGATCCTCAGACTTAAGATAGTCCAATTCTACTTCCTATATATTTATTGATCCCATAGAAAGACAAAATATAACCCAGAGGGCCAGAGATTTATCTTGGCTGCATAAACACCTGCCTGGGAAGTGCAAGGTTGTGAGTTTGATCCCTGGTATATATATGTATATGTATATGTATATGTATATGTATATGTATATGTATATATGTATATATACATGCAAAATTCTTATATGTATCAGAATTTTCTTTCTGAAATTAATTATATTTATGAAAAATCAAGTGTTCATATTCATGTTCAACCTTTCTACATATCATGGAAATTAAAAGCATGTGGTTTTATTGTGAAATTATATAGGTAAATTGTAATGGAAGGGTGCATGTGCTAAGCAACAATAACAAAATTTTTGAAATGTGGCATATTGTTTACTTTCCTTAAAATACAAAAAAAGAGAATATATGTTGCCAAGCATAAAATTAGATAGGCATGACATTTTCAAACGTGTGACTTATTTAGCACCTCTCAAATGTGAATGTAGTGTGGGTGTAACGACAAATACACAAATACAATTTTCCAAGAAAAAATGTGTAGGCAAGTTCCAATCCATTCAGTCTGTTTCAGATGGAAGAAATTTGTTACTAAGAAGAATTAGTTCTTAAGCTTGAACAAATAATAGAAAGAACACCATTTATCATCTAAATTATACTTTCAAATACACTTAGATGTTTATTAAAGAGTACAAAAGTATTTATGAAATGTGCATAGAGATGTCTGAAGACCAGATTGCATGTAGAAAGCAGTTTTAGAAATCATGTAAACTGCTGTTTGGGTCAATAAAACACTGGCATGTGAGGCCTATAGAAGAATCACCCACATGTAGTGTCAATGGTGCTTCTAGTCCTGGTCTGGTAGCTGAGACCAGAAATCCTGTAGTTGGCCGCGGGGTGCAGCCTGAACATTGCACAATAAATTTATGTTGAAGGTGGTCATAATTAACCAACATTTTCTGATGTGTTATGTATAATCTCCAGGGCTTAAAAAAATAGAACTAGGTTCCTAGTAAAAGTTATTGACTATAGAATCATTTCCAAAGTAGGTATTTTTAAACTAATTTCTCATTTTTGTAGGAAGAAGACTACAACTCTTAATCATATAGTAAAATAATAGTAATGGCAACGAGAATTATAATTTCTTCCATGAATTTTACACTAATTGATACTAAATTGGTACTAAATCTACTATGTAATAATAACACTTCATATACTTTAGGTTCTTAATTTTACTGATGAGAAAATCAAGGTTCAGAGGAGATAAGTGACTTGACCAAGAACTAACCATAAGTGGCTGTAGGTGGCAGAAATGGGAACCTTAAAGGATTGAAACTCAAACCCAAGTCTATCTGAATTCAAATAAAGGATCTGAATTTGATTTCATAAAGGACTCAAATTGTGGGAGTTTTAGCCCTGTAACTCTGTCTACAAACATCTGTTTCTACTAAAAATGTACTCGGAAACAGATGAACATGCCTGAGTTTATCAGAGCCACTCCACCCACACGAAATTGATAAAGATGTGCCACACCGTGTCTCGTGCAGTGGACACACCTCTGTTTGCACTTAGTACTCTGTACTGGATGCAATTTTTACGCAGCTGTCTTCTTGAAGCCTTGAATCTCTGACAGAGTTGTGTGCTACCTTTGCATAACAACATCTTATTTCC
This sequence comes from Dolichotis patagonum, assembly GCA_004027295.1. Lineage (NCBI taxonomy): Eukaryota > Metazoa > Chordata > Mammalia > Rodentia > Caviidae > Dolichotis > Dolichotis patagonum. The sequence continues at coordinate 52,135 of PVJX010003426.1, read as the reverse complement.
AGAATGTGTTGATCCATGTAAGAACAAACTCACATTTGTTAAATTAAAAGAAAAGAATGAACTCTTTCATAATGACCTGTAAAGAACAAATGCTACACTCCATTGGTTGGTAACTTCACTTAAACATTAGAACATAATCTAATCCAAAAAGAATATTTTGTGTTACCTACCAATATTTTAAAATGAAAATTATAAGCTGTGAGATACTTCAAAGGATTTCTTCTGTCTCATCCCATTTCTGTATCCCTTAGGTTCTTATTAATGCTTTTGGAGTTTTTCTCTTGCTATAGAATGATTTTTATGGCTCCTCTCATTCAACTTGATGCATCAAGTGACTTTAATGCATCGCAAGATTCAAACACACACTCTAAAGATGAAAGAAAAATTCTAAACTTGCTATTGCTATGGTAAGGATTTAGGCTGAGTTTTAAAACAAAGTTGGAACACACAGAAAAATATGCATATATTATATTCCAGACTTCAATCTGTACAGAGCAAAATCTTAGAGATACTTTTCTAGAGGCTCTGGGAAGAAGCTGGGATGTAGGGATTTAGAAGAAATGATACAGTTGAATGATCAGATGCCTGGAAATCAGAAAACCTAGATTCTAGGTTTGATTTCCAATCTTTTGAGATCATTCAAGTCCTCTGAGCTTTAATGTGGAAGAAGAAGAAGAAGAAGAAGAAGAAGAAGAAGAAGAAGAAGAAGGAGAAGGAGAAGGAGAAGGAGAAGGAGAAGGAGAAGGAGAAGGAGAAGGAGAAGGAGAAGGAGAAGGAGAAGGAGAAGGAGAAGGAGAAGGAGAAAGGAGAAAGGAGAAGGAGAAGGAGAAGGAGAAGGAGAAGGAGAAGGAGAAGGAGAAGGAGAAGGAGAAGGAGAAGGAGAAGAATTATTTCCGGTAGAGGACTTTTAAGAGCCCTTGCACTGGAGTTTCTCAGCACAATACTACTGACATTTTAGACTGACTACACCATTGGCGGGGGGAAAGGTAGGCTTTCTTGTGCATTGCAGGTTTTAGCAACTCCCTAGGCTCTGTGCACTACATGCCAGTAGTACCTCTTCTATTACTCCATCCCCTCACATATATGAAAACCAGAAATTCTCTAGAGATTGCCCAATGTTCCAAATGTCCCAGACACTGCCAAAATCCCTTCCAGTGAAATCATTGCCTTATAGCTTAATGCCAAGACAATTACTATATTGCCACCCAGCAACCTCTTTGATTTTTTTCCACATTTTTCCAGATAGCTTAATCTGTTGAGTATTTTTAAACAGCACCTTATTCATAATACACACTCTCCAGTTCTGCATTTCCCTCATTAAAGGCATAGAAACCAGTCTGTGCACATACTACACTAAGACAAGTTGAAAAGCTGATCTCTAACCAAACACGAAAGAGATTACTCATTGAAAATATGTGACAAAAGTTTGTCATTAAAAATAGAAGCTTTGAGTGGCAAAGATGGACTTTATTTTTTTTTTATTTTATTTAAAAGAGAATAAAACAAAAGGGGGCAGTACAGAGCAGATCAGAAGAGGACAACATAGGCAACACAGTACTTTACATTAAGTCAACTGGACATCAACAGTATCTAACGCCATAACTCTTACTCTGCTATAGTTGAGCATAGTTTCAATTACAATAATATCAAACATAACACAATAGTATAAAGCCATGCATATAGTGAAAGAATTCCAGGGCTTTCTGAACCGAATAACAGAAAATGATCAATGGGTATTATAATATCTCAT